>JAGDQP010005916.1:0-21753 GCA_022664845.1 Lepisma saccharinum | reverse complement strand
AGAGAGAGAGAGAGAGAGAGAGAGAGAGAGAGAGAGAGAGAGAGAGAGAAAGAAAGAAAGAGAGAGAGAGAGAGAGAGAGACTCTCTTGTAGATTCACATATTTCAGCAGTTACTTCTTACATGTCTGCAACATAGCACACCTTTAGTAAAATCAATCTTTTATCGCATTATTAATTATATTCTTAAAGTTAATCCTAACAAATTTGTATAATCCTATTTCGTAGTAGTAGAATCTATTCTATTTATCTTTACTACCGAGTAATAACAAAGGACGTCCGCGTAATATGCCAGATCCTAACATAACTATATTACAAGTACAGCAAGTGGTCGAGATTTGTAGGGAAATAATTAGGGAGGCATTATCTAGCATTGGATAGAAAATTGCTACTTCGCCTACTTCCCTTTATCAAACGGTTTCTTCCCCTCACAATTTTGAACTTCAATACTTTTGTTTGTTACAGATGACTGATAGATACATTGCACCTTTACACAGCTTACGAAGCCATATGGAAAGCTGCCAACCAGTGTGACGGTAACCTCTTGGGGGCGGCAAATGATAAAAGTATTCTCAATATAACAATTTAGTATTTCGTACTTCTTTCTAAAATATCAAATTGAGCACGTTACTGAACAATTTATTTTAAATTAGGTGATTTTGAGTAACTTAATACGACAGAAAAATATTGTTTGAAGAAAAATAGTGTATTTTTTAATGGTGCAGGAACTTGGACTTTGAGGAACAGGAAAATAAAGGAAATTGCAATATCAATGTTGAAGAAGATAGGGAAGACAAAATAGACCGACAGGATTAAAAGTGAAGTTAACCTAGCAAGAGTGAATGAAAACAGAAGACAATAAGTAATGAAAGCAGAAGACAATAAGGCGGGGAAAGCTAATTGGGTCCGTCATATGATTAGATGATATGAACTTCTTAAACAAGTTCTGGAGATGATGATGAAGTGAATGACAAAGACAGTATTATAATAATAATAATAATAATAAAGATTGATACCTGAAGGTAGAGAAACGTTGAGAAGCTTGTACTCAATAAACCTGCTGATTACGGCTGAACACTAAAGAAGAGGAAAGTGGCATCTGTGATCATTTTGCTATTAACCTGATATTGATGTTCAGATCCACTGTATGGTAACACTGAACGTATGGCATCGGATGACGAACATATTGAAATTGGACATAAGAAAGTGTCAGAATTTGGAACAATTTTAGAGAAACATAAAGTAGAGCCCGACACACATGTCATTGCATTTGAATTTGGATTTATTTAGAGGCATATTTAGCTCAGGTTGACGGGGCATCCCATCTAATAGTCGTAAATATAGCACTGTCTGCTTTACACTGTTTCAAGAATTGTTCTAAACATAATAATCGTGAATACCACAGCCAATGGAAGGAAAAGGCTGATGAATGCTGTACTTTACATTGCTATGCTTTAAACAATGCTAAGACTAGTTAAACGAATTGTATGTTTTAACAACAATGCCGAAATTATTTAATTCGAATTTAACCATATCGTTTCTTAGAAATATAAAAATATATTATCATTATTGCAATGTATAAAATTCAGTTTAACTATTGTTATTCTTGTGGTTTAATGTTTGATAGCTTTATCAAAACAAGGATTCATACGAAGTGGCACAGTCGGTATCGGCTACACCAAGCGCCAATTGAAATGAAGCACAAATACCTTTCGATAAGTTTAACCAAGACACCATGGACACTACTATTTATCTCGAACAGTTTGAAATGTATTGTGAAAAGTGGGTCGTTCCGCCGAACAGAAAAGTTATCTCTTTCATTGTATGTGTAGATCACGTATTATATAGTTATTACGGGATCCCTTCGCACCATCTAGTGCCAAAGATCAGACCTTCCAGGATATAAGCGCAAGGTTAAAGGATCACTTTGAATCCAATTCAGATGTAATAGTTGAGAGATACAGATTTCACTCTCGAACAAGCAAAATTTGAACCAGTACGAGATTTTCTAATGGAACCTAAACAGCAGGTGGCCAAATACAACTTCCAAAGAATCTCCAGATAACGTGCTGCGTGACCAAATCGTCACTGGGATTGCCGATGAAAGCAAAGTAAATGGTTACTAGCTAACTCAAATTAACTTTGCAGTAGGCCATCGAAATTTAGCAAATTGAGGAACAAGTTGAGAGAGATGCGAAATGCTTCAATCCTCGACATAGGACAACAACTGAACTTTTCGAAATCCGACGTACTAAGAAGACCCAAGACTGCAAAAACATGTCAACAGAGAAAAATATTCGTAAACCAGATCTTTTATGTTTCCGATGCGCTCTAAAACACGAGAACCTTGGGATAGTGTGCGGCAAGGCATTTACAATGCTTTTACTGCCTAAGAATCGGACATACCGAGAATGTTTGTAGGTGTAAAAAGAGAGAAACAGGTAGACGCGATATGCCTATTTCTGTTGAAAATGGTACTCAACTTCACACGACTACCTTGCTACCTACCATCTATGTAGACAATTTCCTATTAATATAAGTTCTGAATTGTGACGGTTTCAAAGTATCAAACATTACTTTACCTCAATACAATCAACAAAACCTGCCATGCGTTATTCATACAGGAATTTATCTTAATCTTATTTCTTTAACAATACAAAGTACAAACACAAAAATGTATTGGCAATCTGGTATGCGACGATGATTCGGCCTAGTAGCCTATCTGCAGCTTTAGCTCAGGCCGATATAGGAGAGGAATTTGGAATAGCGAAATAGAGTGTGACAGGACCTAGGTTTGAAGATACCATCCCGGCTTCTGCCTGGTCTGACTGAAATAACACCTTGGGAAAGCCCTAGTCAGGATGGTCTACCTCCGGATTTGAACCCGGGACTTCCGAATGCGAAGTCAACACTCTACCATCTCAGCTACGGCTGCTCGATGTTGGATTTTCTAAGATGTTAACAATCTCTCGCGACTCTTCTAATCTTACATGTACTGTACTTCATAAATGAAAAATTCTAAATAATCTTTATACGAAAAGGAAGGCAATCGAAAACGAGATGCTGCAGATATCTGTTTTGGTCAGAGAATTTAGTATATTCCAGAAATTTTTGGTGAAAGAATTTAGTATATTCCAAAAATGAATGACGGAAACTTTCCCAGTTATTTCTCAGTCGCACCAGACAAATGCCGGGATGGTACCTACGAACTGGAATCTGGCCGACTAGCTATTAACATGCTCTTCCCTACCCTATTTCGGCCTGAGCCTGAGATGCAAAAAGTCATAAGTAAATTCAAAATTCTATTCCACACATGAGAACATCGCTGTCAATTTCCCCAGTAGCACACATACGTGCTTTCAACGTTGATTTTAGGTGCATTTAGTTGATTAACCGTTATCTTTTTTTATAAAAAAAAACGTTTATTTTTAAATCATATTTCAACAAAGACGTCATTGCGTTGATAAGACGTTAATACAACGTGTATTCAATGTTATTTTTAACTATGGTATACTATATTTTGTTTAATTCATTTCTTACTAATATTATGTCAAAAATATAATTCAAAGCTAATTGAATGACAAACTAATTTTGGTGTTCTCATGTGCACGTTGAAAACAGATTGAATTTTAATCCATATTTTAACGAACATTTAATTTCAACGATACGGTAAAAGAGTAGTGGCCTCTACAGGTGGATTCTTGGTTAAGTGGTCAATGCGTCGAGCTACCAACGATAAGTGCATAACGTTCCTTTGTTCGAACCTTACAGCAGCCGCTCGGATTATTTACTGTTGGAAAATTAACACCGTATATCGTGATAAAAACAACGGATAAAATGGAACTGAATGTGTATATACCAATAGACAGCATTTATGCTCTGTTTTGGCCAACTAAACCCGTGTCTTCATCGTTTCTTCTCAACCATTATTCAATGTCGAATAAACCGTTCAACAGGCGGACGCTTAGGTATATTTACAACGTTAACATAACGTTTCCATACTAACGTTTAATTCATATATTTTCAACGTTTGTGTGCTGCTGGGATTGGTGCAATGTTCAATATTTTTGTCTTTTAAAATGCCAATTTTATATGGTTGAATATACAAGCTTGTTGTTTAATGCGTTTAATTGTAGCGCGCGATGAACTTAGGTAAGGTAAGGAATGTGGAAAGGAATCAATCCTGGCCTTAAGAAAGGTACAATTCCATCATCTGTTGAGACAACGCACAACCAAGGAAAGCATCAGTGAGGATGGTCGACTTGAGCACAGTTCCTGCTCATTCAACCTCCACATTGTTACATAGTTGTTAGAGACGTAAACCACAACATCACTCCTGCTGACTGCGCCCTACGTAGCAGAGCTGAAACGGGTCACTGTGTCAATCGGGTCCTTTGGGTAAACTTTTGTACCGCGTCACCGGGTATAGGTTTCAGACCCGGCCTAACCCATAGTTTTGCATGGTTGGCAAGGACCTAATTTGCCTGGTGGGACTGATGAAAAACGCCGGATAAACATCAGTTGGGATGGCCGACCGCTGGGATCGATCCATGGACCTCCTGAATGCTATTCCAATGTTCTGCCGCTTAGCCACGGCCGCTCGGTGAGACTTACATATGTCCTTGGTACGCCTGGGACCCTGGGAAGTAAAGGCGATCGACCCCACCTCATTTCGGGTCGTAGGTCAAGAGTATGTGGAGTACTACCTTCAATCCTCGTGCCGTTCTTGGCGCGTACGCATTGCACAGGGGATACTTCTACCATACCCTACTTATTTTTATTATTATTTCAAGGAGAAAATTGTTTGATTCCTTTATTTGTAATCCTGCGCACGCTGTACTGCAATAGGTAAGAACATATCGACAATCAAACTTTTTGCGTTGATTTCATTTTATTTAGTATACTTGTTTGCACTTGAGAACAACAATGAATGAAACAGAAATACCCTATAATCACGAAACCTCGAAAGAAGAGGCCTCTTGAGTTCTTTAGAACTTCAACTGGGCTGGAACATGTTGAGGTATTGAAGAATGTAGTAATTCCAAAAATTAAAATGCATACTACTGACCGTTTTTTTTAATGCTGCGTACTTTCTCTGCGTACAAAAATATCCCTATCGAGTGAAAGAGGGTTGATAGTGAAGATATCAAAATTGTGTATAGTCTGCAGAAAAATGAGTAGTTTACATCATCTTTACGTCTTTTTTTTTTAATATTTACTTATCCTTTTAATGCTTATTTAAGAGAATATTGTTTCCATTTTCACAGAATATTTTAGCTGTTTTCCGTGCATATCGATCCGCCCTCTATTAATCATTATTCAGTCTAAATGCATCCCTAAATAGATACTAATCATTAATTACAATAGTCCTTAACTAAAAATTAAATAGAATCAAGTTTAAATTCAACTACTTAACTAGAGACAGGTACGTACAAGAACATTTTTAAGGGGTGACCAAAATTTAAACTTCCAATTATTGTTCAACCAAGACTATTAAAAATTAGTATTTTTTTAAATTTATTCAATAATAAATTTCAAGTAAATCCAATACGCTCAATATTTTGTTTCAAAATCAAGCTCTTAATAAGTTTTATTATAAATTTCGAGTTATATATACCCTAATCAAAATAATGAAAAGTTTAGATCAGCAAGAGATCAATTAATTTAATTTAATCGTGTAACCTGGTTTAATTTTTCAGTTGCATTCTAAGAAACAGGAAGAATATTCCACCCAAATTTTTTTTAAAAAAAAGCCCAAAATTTCAATCAGACAGAATGCCGACCAACAATAATCCCAACTCAACTGTCCTAACCTCGCCGTATCGAAACTCCCTAATTTACACTTCGATTCCAATCAGCAACACAGTTATTCAACATCCAAGTGGAAAAACTCGGAACCTTACCCACTATCGCTTGCTCCATCAAGTTGAATTGAATGAACCTTTATTGTAGAGCGAAGTTCATCATACGCTGCTCTTCCACTTAACCCAAAGTTAACAACTCAATAACCAAAAAGTTAAGAAAAACAGCGTAATTAGGACCAAAATTATCACACGAGATGCACACACTGATACCTCCAGTCACAACTCAAAAAGAAACCAACTCATTCCCTATTGCAAAAATCCGCACACTGGAACACACACCATCTAACCTGACCACAACTGCACTTGCACACGTTCAAAAATAAAAAGAACTTTTATAGGTCAATTACACAGCTTGATTTAAACTATTTCCATTTAATCAAAACCGACCATACCTCCAAAACACATTCAGACCTACTTTTACTATTAACGAAAACCAATCACATACAAACCATCCTTTTCTAAAAAAAATTCCGCTATCCTGCTCTACACACCTTCTGACTTAAAACCAGGAGCTAAACAACCATCACCAACACTGGCATGACATTTACTTCTCTTCAAATTCGAATTTACACTGAGAAAAACAAAACTAACATATTTGCACCCTCATCCACAAACTCACACACACACCTCGTCACCCTTCAGAGAAAAAAACTGATTTCCTCACCCTGAATAAAAAAGAACTAAACTATTTTAAACCGAGTCCCAACACAAGGCACTGTAAGACTAGTATTTTAACTTAAAAAAAAATTAATTGGACAGTAGCGAGCAAAAACTGGAACCGAATCCAATACAAGGTAACCTTCTTAATTTTTGGTTTATTTCTAATAGTTTCTCCCGGACCTACATTTACTTTAACTGATATTCAAACAAGTCCGAAAAATAATTATTACTCTTAGTTTTTAATCGCTTAAATTTCTAGGAAATTATTGCTTTAGTTCTGCTGTTTTACTTTTAATTAATCAAACACGAAAAACACAAAGTTAAAACTGGAAGAAAATTTAATTTAATTAGTTATTCCACTTACCTTCTTTAATTAAAGCTTCCGCGGGTATTTCTTTCGTTTATTTACTCAATTAACTTCTCCAAGTAATTTATTTATGATAGAAATTTAATTCCTTAAGAAATGATATGTTTATTTCTTTTAACTTCACACCTTCGCACCTTACTCCACGTGTTCTTCTCAGATTCACATCTAACCAAATTGTATAAAAAAAACTGATTGCTTCGAACAGAAAAATTTTCACACTCAAAGCTGGAATTTGTCCTCGTTTTCGTTTCTTAATCATTTTTAACAAAACCATTTAGAAGACTATTCCGTCAATTCATAGATAGATAACATTGATGCTTTCGGCCATGTTATCCGGTCCATAACTGCCAATAAGTATGGCGCTAGTCTCGAAACATTGATATCAGAACATAATACTTTATAATTATTAGGTTTCAAATTACAGAAAAATATCAGAGCTGTAGGTAGAAAAATTTGAAAACAAGTTTTGTAGCGAGGAAAAAACAAAATGAAATTGACTCGCTTTAAGTGCATCAATCACAAGTTAATCGTAGGCCAAATGACAGTAATGAAGCCAATTCAACATCAAAAACTGATAGATTTCAATTGTGGTCACAGTTTATGGAATAGAAACTTCAACAGATTGAAGACTTTCAAAATAACATGTTGCAATTAATGAATAAACATTTAAATGTCTTATTACCAGCTAAAGAAACAGTCATGACAGAACATTCAAACTTAGAGAAGATACATTTCAATAAATGACAACAGTTGGTTGATGATTTCAATCAGGACACAGATCTTAGATGGTATATCGACCAGACAGAGACACGGACTGTGGAAGAAAGTAATCAAAACGATGCTATGGTTATGCTTCAACAAGTTCATGATCTGATACAGGACCAATCTAACGCTCAATAAGAAATCGTAACAGGTGGAGAGGAACTAGAACACTCTTCGCAACTGGCTATTTCTGCAAAATTCAGCGTCGCCCAAAGGAGAAAAAGAGGAAAAAGAAAAGTAAACGTGCTAATATCAAAGCAGAGTCGTTGATTGAAACAACTAATACTTACTTGATTCAATGGATTAATGGGCAGGGATATGGTCACAAACTCACCAGACAATCTTTTGGAAAACAGAAAGATAACCTACAGCAATTTATAAATCATGGCAAATGGTCTGATGCACTAAGTTTACTATGATTACTTTAATAGTGACAATCAACAGTAAGGACCTAATAGTGTGATCATTTTGTGATACTCTATTACAGGGTATAATAAAATCTTTCTTTTTCAACTATGGAATTAGTTTCCAATTCATTAGTATGTATCAAGGTATCTTGAGTTTATTGTATGCCATTCATGGGTATGTAGCTGATGGCGTCATCTGTGTGGTGTACCGTGACGTCACTATACGGACCACAACATTGAGTGATCTGCCAGGATCTGCGAGCGCGTGTGTTTTTATCGTAGCCTAATGAAGTTTTACTATTTTAGTTACCGTATTGTGTATAGTGCCAAGGGCGCCGCTCCGGGGGGGGGGGGGAATTAGGGGCCCTGCCCCCCCCAAAGTTCAAGTGGGCCCCCCTAATGGGGGGTCCCAAATGATAAGGTGAAGTCAGTTCTCCTATTTCTATATTACATGGTCATTCGTTTTCCCTTTCTACCAAGCTTATCTTCCTTTGGCAAATCTATTTCATTGATAAATTCCTCCCTGAAACGCGTGTGCTACAGTACTTATATAAATTACATCACGTATAATACCCCTTCCCTGGCTAAATGAGTTAATTCGTGCATTGCTTGTGTTGTTTCTGGAGTTTTATGCATAACATCGATAAAGATCATTTAGTAAGAAAAGAAAGAATGAAATAAAAAATGAAAACGTATTTTCTGTCGTTTATCCCTCGGAACGCCAAGATCGGGTCATGAATGACCCATACAGTCAAAATATTATTTTTGTCCATTAGGCATTAAATGGAAGAGTAAAAATTCTGTTTATTCTTCACGTACGTGTCCAAAAATCTTACGGTAGAAAATGACGTTAAACCCATGTATTTATTATGTAATAATTTAAGAAAATGAAGCATGAGTCAATTCGACCGAATCTTGGCGTTTTGTATAACTATTTTTAAATGTCATTTTATATTAAAATAAGTTGTTGTCGGTTCTAATGATCACACGTCTCTTTCCAAACGACCTACACTTTATAATTTCTCAATCAAGGAACGAAGAAGCGTGAACGATGCTGCTTGTGTAGTGGTAAAGACAAGTACTCCGCATACTGTCAGCAATGTAATCGCTTCATTTGCAAGAATCAGAATACAACAGAAACGGTGTGCTTCACACGTGAGACTGAGAGAGTAAGGTAGTTTTATATGTGTAAATAACTAAGAGACTCATGGTACGCTATTTTGGGGCAGCCATGAAAATTGTTACAATGTTAATATAATGTATTAGTTTGTTCTGTATTTTTCATTATTTTGTAGTATCTACTTGAAAAAAATAAAATACAATAAATAAATAGAACGCAATGCAATTAATACACTCATACTCTAAAATACCTTGATTTTGAACAAGACTTTATTTGATACGAGAAATATACACGGATCGAAAATGACTCATCTTGGCGTTCCGTGAGATGAAATTATCTTGACATTCCGAGGGTTAAGGATCATGCATTGTGATTTTGACATATACAAACATAATTTAATAAAAAGAAAAAATATACAAGAAAACGACAAGAAGAACTCACACAAAGGTAGGAGTAGACTTGCACTAGGAAATATATCCGTCAAACCGTTGTTTTGATTCAATTATTGTTTACAGTTAATACCGTAATTTGAAGTTTCTAATACAACATATAGATAGGGAAACTATATACAGCGGGTACAAAACGTATTTGGACAAAGAGGAAATCAGAAGTTATTACTAGTAAAACATGGACCATTTCGAAATCTCTTGCTCTTTTATGATAATTTGGATGCCTTAGATAGAATATTATAGAAATAACTACCACTCGATACACCTGTAAGGTAACAGGCAACGAAAGAGTGACAACTACGTAAATTCATCGCAAAAGAAAGTATTTGGACAACCCTCATAGTAATCTCGAAATAAATGTTCTAGGCATCCTTTCGTGTACACGAGCAGTCTACGTAGTGTATTGAAGCAATCCACACGGTGTCGGGCAAGCCAAGCTTGTTGGAAAGCCATGCTTTACCGTTCGATACATCATAATGAAACATAAAGCAGAGCAATTATTAAGGAATAGAAACAGTTCAGGCCAACCAAGAAAACTAACTGCCCGGAATGAAACCTACATTCTTCATTCTGTGATCAAAACTCAAAGAATTACTGCTAAAGATTTCGCTACTTCACTCGCCTATACAATACAAAATTTATTGAAAAAATTGGGATTTAGAATATGTGTATCCAGGGTATAAATACTGGCCACTCCATTAGTAATTACACAACCCCAAATCATAACAGACCATCCAAAACTTTTACCAGTTGAAGCAATGTTCTGCTTTCTGAAAGCTTCATTCTTCTTTCGCCACACGTCCTGATACCATCACTATAATATAAGTTTATCTTCGTCTCATGCTAGAAAAAAAAATACAAAATTCCAGGCACTCATATATATATTGGAAAATTAGAACTTCCTCTTTCTGCTTTCTTCTGATATGTGTGTTTTGTTTTTGGCTACACATCTTCTGAATCTCAATTTTTTTGTTCACATCTACACATCTGTAACATTAACTTGCATATTCTAGACAAGTGAAGTAGCCAAATCTTTATCACTAATTCTTTGAGTTTTGTTCACAGAATGAAGAATGTAGGTTTCCAACAGTATAGCATGCCTTTCCAACAAGCTTGGCTATGTCTTAGTACCTTTTACCTTCCGCACGTAATTTGAAATTAAAGTGAGTAGTTCCAATGTTGTTCAGCTCACTTTGTTCTTTATGCTTCTTTATGTTCAATGCTGCTTCATTATGCCTGACACGGTGTGGATTGCTTCAATACACCACGCAGAGTGCTTTTGTACACAATAGGGTACCTAAACCATTTGTTTCGAGAGTAATATGGGGCTGTCCAAATACGTTGTTTTTTTTTTTCATTGAATTTATGTAGTTGGCACTCTCTCGTTGCTTGTTATTTACAGGTGTATCGAATACTAGTTATTTCTATACAATTCTATCTAAGGTATCCAAATTATCATAAACGGGCAAGAGATTTCGAAATGGACCACGTTTTGCTTGTGATAAGTCTCTTTTTCCTCTTTGTTCAACTTGTCCAAATATTTTTTTCTCACTGTAGATGAGAGAGATGCTTCTTGAACCATGCCTGTCGAGATCGAGAATTAAAAGAAGAAAAACAATATTTGTCCAATAAGGCGGAAGGGTAAGCTGGACAGAAAGAGAACAACATTTGAGAAAGATGGATAACTCCTCTGCATAGACTAACATTAATTTGTTATTTCCTAAGTTTATTTTCTAGTAATAGCAGAAACTTTGTTCTTATTAGTTAGAACATAATATGCTTTAGTGAATTTTTTAACGTTATACAAACATTGTTACGTTCTGTAATAGCTGGGACTGGGGAAGCCTTCATAATGACTACATGTATACTGTGTTTTTTTTATGAATATACAATATTTGGCAAAATCTGAATTGGATTTATAAAATATTAGCCTTCTTAGATCCTTATCTGGCAACAAAAAGTATCTGAATGGGCCCCCCCAAAGTTACAGAGAAATCGGCGCCCTTGTATAGTGCTATACAAAGTAGTTGCAAAAGGAATAAATAATAAATACGTTATTTTCCTTGTGATTCCTCTTATTTTTAAATAATGAGTAAGCACAACAACTTTGCCGTTTCAACGTGTAAATACACGGGTCGAAACAACCCACATGTAATATTTTATTATTTTCCTAAAGAAGCACAAAGAGAATGGTCTTCAAGGTGTAAAAGAATAGCCAAATTCAAGTAATAAATGTAAAGATTTGTGCAATTCATTTCCTTCCTTATGACTACGAGAGGGACTTAAAATGAACTCTTAGGATTGCAATAAAAGGTAACAAGAAGTTGAAACTTCTCAAGAAATGCCTAACGGCATGGAGAAATATGCCATAGATGTAAATAGTTTAATTAATTATGAGGCGGGGTAGTACTAACGTATAATAAAATTTAGTTTTTTTTTGTGTGTGTGTGTCAGTGTTCGAGAAATCAAAACGTGACGCGAAGATTTTTTTTCCTGCAAAAAAGCTTATTTTTTGCGTCGCTTCTTGAACCTGAGTTTTTTCAATTTTTTTCCCCTGCGCTTGGGAACGTAAGTTTTTGATTCTAAAATCCATTATATGAGAATTTTATAGCGCTATAATTAGAATAATTAGAATAATATAAGAAGAATTAGAACCAATATAAGTGCTATCAGGACTTTTCAACATCATTATTTCGAAATTTTCACCGTATTAAATTAATATTTTTCTTTTGAGATTATTTATCAAAATGTACAATATGTTCTAAATTTCAGTATGGGGCCGCTATTAACCGAATTCTTACATTATAAGTACCGGTTCGTTAGATTTTAATAATCATATGCCAATTTTTCGTCTCCAGTTTCCAAATCCATTCGAAATTCCCGGTTAGCAATGTTTGACTGCTACCGCATATTTTCATTACTTAATCGAATTAGCAACATGTCTGTTCGACTATTTTTGCGTACCGTTTTGATGTTAACAGTAAATTTTATATTATTCGACATGGTTCGATAATTTTGGTTTCAACTCCAGCCACTATTCTCCGATGAAAAAGTCATATTTTATAATATTATTTTGCATTTTCAAGATTTATTCAGAACTTCTTTTGTATAATGTAGTAATCATCTGTAATGACGTCACGCAATTATTAGAGCGAAATTGATTCTTTCTTTATGAAGTATTTTGAACTAGAACTTCTTTCGTGTAAGTAATACTGTGACAAAACTTTTCTAAATTATATAACAATGTTTCGGGAATAATTTGTGAAAATATCAACAAAATTTATTAATTATTATAGAAATTATGGACATTTATATGTGACTACGCAACTTTCAATTCTGCTTAACTAATACAATGTACACCAGATAGATCATTCAAATTTGTTTGTTCCTTCAACTCAACAGTAATTCTGTTCAGATCCTTATGAGATTATCATATCCGAAAACGTGCAATATGTAAGTTCAGTGTAATAAATTGAAATTCTGAAATTTTTATATTTCGTCGAACAATCTTGTGTTTATGTTCAGTGAACGAAGTATAGAAACCTCTCAGTTAACCAGGTACGATCTAAGGCATTAGTTGATAATCCATATACAGTGTTTAGTAATATTTATAATGTGCAGTAAGCTTTTTAATGTTTGACTTGATATTCATTGGAATTTAACTACTAATCGTTACGTGAAGTTGACAGCAATTGATACTAATTATTCCTGTGTTTCGGTAAACCTATCGTTTTGAGTGATACGTTTTAATTAGATTAGATCGGTTCATAAATCCGTAGACCAGTGGTAGGATTCTTTCGCCAGCTGAGAAGTGATAACTTGGGAAAGGAACTATATATTGAATTTTTGGTTATTTCTGCGTTGACATATGAAGTGACTCCAGCATGTGATTTGTGTGAATATATATTATTTGCATTTGTGCGTTATGACACTACATTTGGATTGAGTTGCGACCGTCATTCGTTTGTGTTCGTTCGTCTTTATTTCAGGAATTGCGATTCCAGACTACAGGTGTGGGCCCTACTAAGGTAAAGGTAAGACATGATCTTTTGCCACCCTGTAGACTTCGAAGTGAGTAAAGACACAGTATGGTCACATATGAGTCGTTATGCATATTATCGTTTGAGATTATTTTCCCAAGTAAAGATTTGCGTTTTTCTTTCTTAATCTGTCGCTAATCTGAACCAGCTGGTACTTCGGAGTATGAACTGACGATCTAATTAAAAGATTGGAGGTGTCGCCTTACCAGTATTTCTTCCCTCGATCTAAATTATTTTTTTTACAGCGATCACAAGGATCTGGAATCCTCTTTCCCAGATATTCTTAAATCTGGAAGGCATTTCTGCGCCGCTCGTCTGAGGTGTAGAAAATGTTTGGAGCTAGAGGTTAGGTTAGATGCGTTGCGTGGGTACTCTAGGCTCCTGGCGACCCTATTTGTCTGTGTGATCCTCTTTTGGGATCATAGGTTGGGGCGTTACAGTTGCTTGGTCAGTCTAGTCCCGGTTTATATTAGTTCTTGTGGATATGAAGGCTTAGGCTGAGGAATACTCAGTCAGCTAAGTTGTAGATAAATCAGGTCAGTGACTATCTTTGCAGACTGCTGATTACATCATAATGGTGTGAGACTTCTTCATCCAGCACACATTAGGACGTATCGTATGTCTATAAGCTTTATTCATGTCTATGGCACTCTCTTCGTCTCGTCAAGAAAATTAAGCACCCACATGACGACAAAATATTTCAGCAATATTAGTTCCCAAGTTCATGGAACTGTATGGACTTCTGTTACCAGATGTAAATGCAATGGATATATCCTATTATTTTGTGGACCCGCCCTTTTCGGCTATGGTTCTTGCGTATACAATATGATACAATTATGCGCTTTTAAAAACTATCATTTATAACTTGACTCCATATCTCGCTGTAAAGTCACTCTTATCCTAGTTCAACGTGGATATCTCATGTATCTTTTGGATTCAGCATTTTTGACATTTTTAACCACAAAGGAAAAAAAGTCACAACACTATGTCGTCCATACGTTGTAAGTGTACGGTAGATAATAAAAATGAAGAATGTTAGTCTACTACCTTAATACACCAACAACCACAACTACTAACAAATATTGCAAATGTCTCCTTAAATATTTATGTTTCAATATTTATTCATTTCATAAACAATATTAACCCACTTTCAGAAAGATATTTTTTCAGTCAGACGTACTTATATTTATGCTTGTTGATGATTTACTGTAAGAAATAATGCTCTGAGGCAATATCATTACAAGAGAAATTGCGTTTACTGAAAGAAACTTGATGTTTCTTTCACTGACGAACAGAAATTATGTGGTCTGATAACATTTGTATTATGCCATAATCATATGTTCTGTTTGGTTGAGATTATATTCTGCTGATAGCCATAAACTACAATCAAGGATGATAGAAAGCATCTATTCACGCCCTTGTTCTCTTTCTCGTTTGTCCTTGTTATTATATCTGAACAGAACGTTCCAGTATATTACGTGCTTAAAGTCTTTGAAGTCACTATTGATTAAGGTGAACGTGTTTCATACTTGCTTTTAGTTCTAAGGAGTCTCTTTACATAAAATTGAAATTAGGATTCTTCTGCGCAAATATTGATTCTAAGAACTGTTATAATGAATTTGTTACCAATGTAATTCATCATCGATTTATTCCATACAGAACCCTTTCTGAAGCATTCGAATTCAAGGGCGAATGAAATTCAGAAAGTTAATGAAACGGTAATCATCTCTAGGTCACTGGTTAATTCTCACAGATATAATATTGCATGTTGCTGAAAAGTTAATGTACATAAATAAATGATATAAAAATAAATATATATTTTACGTATTTGGAGGTATATTTTCATCTCATTAAAGACTTTGATGATATAATAACCAATTTATTATTTTAAATGAAATTTATGTATATTGAGCAGATGTCAGTCAACTAAGTTTATTTGTCAGTCAAGTTGTTCAAAAGGAATGTAGAATAATTGCCAAAATAAAGAAAATTATTTCATATGACTTTCTCAGGCGCAACGTAGAACAGGGATTCTGAGACTTTCTGACCCTATGCCTCGCGTTTGCCATAGAAAATCTTCCTCGATTCCCTGAGTAACTTCCTCTTCATATAAAAACATAAATCCGTAAATAATCCTATAATACTATATTATCATAGTACAATCTACTGCAGTACATTATGAATATAATAAAACTATTTTATAATAGAACCTATTACGACATCTAGAGAGCAACAGAATAGAGGAGAGCGGAATCGTCTGTTTCTATAAATTAATAATAGCTAAAGTTGTGGATAGATTTCAACTCATTATCAGCTAGTCAGTCGACTCAGGACTGAATTTCTCGACAAGAGTCCAGCGACGCATCAGAGCCACACGATACACAGTTTGAGAACTCTCACCCAGAGAAACGTGTCGGTACTGACTAACTCATCTAAAAAGCAATATGGAATATAATTGAATTGAATTTATGCAATTTTGGTCCAGGTAGGGACAGGGGAGGAAAAAGGATGTGTGAAGTCGGCCAGGGGCGTAACTATCAATTCCGTGAGACCCCGCGTTACGGAGTGGAGCAGGTGTCCAGAAATAGGTGAAGAATGAGTTAATGGCAAACTCAGCAAACATTACAAGAGAAGTTTCAATTACATGAGTTTGCAATAATAGGGCATTTATACGAAATCAGTTTTTCATTAGGTTACAGTTTGCCCATCAATAAATATTTTGATAATAAAAAATTGAAAAAAAATACCCTATTATTGCAGATGGAATATATTAATCTTGGCGGCCCGCTGCATTGGATAATATAACATGACGTTTAATATTGAATGTGTACTACTAAAAGGATACTCTTGACCATATGTAAATAAGGCAGGATACTGAATCGATGTCTTCACTTTAACTTAATTAAAAGCAGCTATTTCCCCTTTGAATTATGTAAATTAACAAACTGCAGATTAATAAAGGAAACATTCTAGCAGTTAATATCTAAATTCTTTTCCTTCTTGATTTTAATGGGTTTGTTCATATTTCCGATCACTACTCCATAATAGATAACCTAATAAATTTCTTCTTGTGATGTTTGTGTACACCCAAAAGTGAACTTTTATCTTTCTTCCTCCATAATTACCCGCAGGACAGAATTTTCTTCCCTCTTAATTTATATACAATCCCCTCTCAGAGTAGTAAAACGTAATAAATACAGTAGATACTCTAAGAAGAATTAAAAATGAAGTAACAACTTACCAGTAAATTATTCCTAAAGAACACCAATAAAAGTAATTTTCTTTACCAATGTTGAAACCTAGCCAATTCAGTTTACATGGAAAAGTCCAATGAACAGCAAATCCGTAATTAATTCTTTGAAGGACATTTTAAATTTATCAGATGCTTCGAGTTTAAGTCCTGCAATTACTTGGTAATTATTCTCAGTTACCATCGAAATTAAAACCAAAGAGTAAAATTAAAAGTTTAGCGTTTCCATCCACAGTTGTAATACCTATTTCATCCCTTTAAAGTTAACTTCTTAATACGAGTTACAATGGTTCGGGTGTCTTCAAACCTTGCAACTTAGATTTAACTCACTTCCCGACATCATACAATGATGAAATTTTGAACAGCGGCGTACACAATATTCGGGTGACAATACAATATTCCATTGTTACTTTAATATATATTTCTATATATGTATATATTTTAAAACATATTTTATTCTTTTAGTAAGAACTTCTTCATCCTAAAATAAATACTAGCCTGCAACGATGTTGCGTTTGACTGATTGCAGAACACTTTAGAGTTTTGGTGACCAAACATTAGTTTACAATATATAGGGTAGGAAAAGTATCCGAACACCGAAATAACTTGAGAAAAAGTAATTTAAAAATCTTTTAAAAACATACTTTTCTTAAAAGTTTTAAAAACATACGTTTCTTAAAAGATCAAACAAAATAAAACAATTCGTACTATAAAGTAAAAGATAATTTTGTTTATGCATGCCTAACAAGAAAAGCATGGAATCTAGGGCATCGGCAGGGAGGGGAAAGGGGCGCACTGCCCCCCCTGGATTTCAGATTTTATTCCTAAAACTATTATATTTTTATATATCGTCGCCCCCATCACAAAGTGACGTATCTTATTTTTTTTTCAGACCTTTCAGGAGAGCGATTTAAAGAAAAGTAATTTCATGTTTTTGTTAATGTTCTTCTAACCTTTATTGTTAATAACCTTTGAACGTCTTATCATTGAGATAGGTCGATTTAAGACAAGAAAATATACAGAAGATGCCATATTCTGACGGTCCTAACTCAAAACTGCCAAATTTTGAGATACGTCACTTTGTGATGAGAAGATGATATTTGGTGTGTGTGTTTGTTTTTCACTACATGCATTCCATGAGAAACTATTTGTGATTCTCCCGTTACATTTCCAAACCATATTAATTTCAATCTATGTAATCATCAATTCACCAATTTACACCCTCCAAACAAACTATGTGAAAACATCGAAAGTTAAAATTATTATGTACTATTCTGTAACTTTTATTTCGTCTGAACGTACTCTGTTTTATGAAGTTCAAGTACTTTCTTTAGAAAGTCAATAAAAAGAACTGCCTCTCTTTCACACACACACACACACGCGCGCGCGAGCATTTATATACCAAGTATAAAAAGCACGAATAATCCAATCAGTAGAAGAAGTGTAACATCGTGAAACTTTTAAACTGGTTTTATGGTCTTTAGGAATGTATGTAGCAGTCTGTGGTTGGTAGGAGGTACTATATAGGGGTAAGGGAGGTTCCCCTAGAGCTTACAAGGTTGTATATGTAACAATGGAGAATATATGTGATAAACATTGAATTATTTTTTTAAATTATTATTTTTCAAAAATTGTCATCCGCCATCTTGTTGCTCGGTGTACCTGGCCGCGAAACCCGGTATGAAACCGCCGTCGTTGCCCGGGAAACCGTTCACGATTTTGTTGTCTTACATGTTTGGATGTTTGTTGAATACTATTTAACTATACCACATTTTCGTGTTCAAATCAAGTTGATATTAAAATTGAATTATTTTAACATTGCCCATTCTTGTTTTGTACTCTTCTTTGATTACAGAAAAGGAAATTTATTTATTAACAAAATAGTTTGGAGACATTTTCTTTCCAGGATTCGTTCATTGGAAATTTTGCAGGAGGAATATGTGTTCATCTTGGCTGCCTGTCTCATACTGCTAGTATGTTTAAAACAAGCTTTGTGTGTGAACTCCATTATGGTCTACGTCAGCGAATGGAGATTAATCCTTAGCCAATAGAAAACTGGCATTGTAACGGTCCTTTAGGAAAACAAGCATCATATTGTTTCGGCTTTTAGAAAGAGAAATTTTAATTGCAAGCTTCCTGTTATTTTTGGGAAAATTATTTTTGAAGAAACTGTTAAGTTTTATTCTATACAGAAATAGATGATATATTGCCTTATTGAAAAGAACCAAGTTGAGATATTTTGGCCTTTGTTAGACTATAGACAACACTTTAAACAATTGTTTGGGAGATTTTTATTTAGTTACTTTTATTGGGGGCTCTCTATGAAGAAAAGAATGTAAGCACATATGCTTTGAAACTGATTTTAAAGAATTTGGCGGTCACTGCCATAAATAACCATTTAGTTGGAGAGGTATCATAAATATGTCAACAATCGTTGACATAATGATGATGAAATAGCTTGTAAATTCCATGTTTGCAGAAAACGATAGACAACCGTAATTACAATGATCAGTTTTATGATCCATCCATCTTGAGGAAGAGTATAAGGATAAAGGTGCCTGGTTTATGACTTTATGAATTCTTTAGACCCAGTAATGTTGCACAGTACTCTTAGAAAATAGATTCTTTGTTAATATTTTCGGTTTGTTTTGAAATTATTTCTTATTGTTCTGAAGTGTCTGTTTGATTAATCTAAAGAAGATAGTTGAAGAATGTGAAATAAAAACACGTCATCCCTTATTGCTCATTCATTTTCTAATGGACATGAGAAATTTTGCACATGGAGAGAACAAATAGAATTATGTATATGCACAAAGTTTGTTACCCGAAGAAAATTTGGGATCTATATACATTTCTGGTGTAATATTATTGTTTTGTTTGAAAGTCAGCGAACAAATTGCTGCTGCTTTTAAGATTTTGATAGTTGATATTCTATGGGAGTTAAACTTTCACTTTCTTGCATTGCATTTATTATTGAGAATTACAAACCCGTGGCAGAATTTTGTTTGAGCACATGGCAAGTTTACAGTCGTGGGATGACGAAAAGAAGAAACAGGTTTTGCCTATGTACCTACAAGATACTGCACTGGACATGGTATTCCAAATACAGTCACAAAATATAATGGCCGATATGACATACAGTCAATTAAAAGACAAATTAATGAGTCTAAGCAGACCTAAAATCCCGCATTACAAAGCAGAAATGGAAATCAACCTAATAAAGCAAGGTCAGGATGAAACTATTGATGCTTACTTCATAAGGAAATTGAGGGCTATTAGACACAATCTCCCTGAAGCTACGGAAGAAGAGAAAATTCATTTCCTCAGCTTAGGACTACAACATCATTTTTTGAAAAATATTGCTTTGGAAACGCATATCTCTGTAAGAGATCTTCAGAAACGTTTACATGCATTGGAAAAATCTAATGATTTACTCAAAAAAAGAGAATTTGTGGAGAAAGCACAAGCTTTATACGCATTAACAGATAGTGGTCAGCAAAGACAACCAACGATAAATTATGCTACTCAAGATCCTATAATCCCAAGTTTTCCTACTATGAGTCAACAAATTCAAAATTTTCAACCTCAAAGTTGTCAAACCCTTAGCATCCAATCGGCAAACAACCAACCTTTACCTACTCAATATCCTAATTATCTACATCCTGCACCACAACAAATACCATGTCAGCAACAACATCAAAATCCTAATAGCCAAAGCAATGTCCTAACCAGTTACCAAAATAATCAAAATCCGAATTTTCTGCTATATCCTATGAAAGAACGCATAAGAAGAGATGTCAACCAGGCACCAATTACCATGATAGACGTAACACCGCCTACTAAACCAACACATAGATATATGTATGATCAATTATATTCCGGTAATACATCTTACAACGAAAATTATCAACCTAATCAGAGTACGCAGAATACGCAAAATTCAATGGACAATATTACCCAACAGTTGGCAGAATTGTCTCTTATGGTCGTGAAAAATAGTACAAACCAAAAACCGTACTATAGGAAGAACAATCAACAAAATGGCAAAAAGTACTATAATAAGAAAAACAACAATTACAAGAAAAATGGTGACGATAACAAATCTGGAAATAATAGCGGTACAGTCACCGTATGCGCCATTTGTTACAAGAGGAATCATACAGCACAAGACTGTTGGCATAAAAACAAGAATAATTCAAATTCGGGAAACGAATAGGTTCGCCCTCGACGTCGGAAGTCAAGCAAGGCCCGAGGGCGAAGGTTGCTAAACGTTTTAAGACAGCTCAGAAGAAACTTAAAGGACCTGCCATACAGACCGAAGAGACGACGAAAATAAATAACAAACAGAAAGGACCGGCCTCCCGAACCCACAATCAGAAGATGGCTCATCACAAGAAGAAAGGACCTGCCGCTACATTAAATACTGATGATAAGAGTACAAGTGCACAGAAAGGATCTATTACAGAAGTTTCTTTCGCCAATATATATTCCAGTCAGGAGGTGCCAACAGATCGAAGAGAAACAACTTCTTACGATACGCAAGAAAATAGATCCCTAATAAAAATCAATGTGCAAGGTAATTCGATACCAGTTATAATTGACACGGCGTCTTCTATCTCACTTTGGGCGCGTCAACAGCTACCCAAGAAGTGTAAATTAATTCCTTTTCAAACACATATAAAGGGAATCGCGAACAAACTTGCTGAACTAAATTACATAGCGCTGATAAAATTCAAAATAGGAAATACAACTTATTCTCACTATTTCAGAATTATTGAACAAAACGATTACAACCCTTTATTCGGACAGGATATTTTAAGGAGATTGCAGAGCAAAA
>JAGDQP010005915.1:37675-75290 GCA_022664845.1 Lepisma saccharinum | reverse complement strand
ATCCGTCTCCCATTTCACACCTTTTTAGGGCTAAAGAACTTGGCTCCACTTTTTGCACCTCTGGTGTTTTTGTTCGGATACAGATTCTAGTTTATCAGTACGGCAGGGCATGAAGTTTGCAGTTTTTACTTGCCAACTGTGACAATTTTACATACACGCAGTCAAGTTAACGTTAACATGGTTTTGATGTGTTTGTTCCCATAACAGATATTTGTTACAGCTTGTCTCCCCAGATAGAATCGGGCAAAGTTGAAACTTGCTTAAAATGTCCTCCATCAATAATAATAATAAAAGCACTACTGCTTGAAACGTAAGTTCAATTCGTTTCTACCATTCAAAAATATAATAGACCTATATAAGACTCACTCTTATACATCTCTTTATTGTATCAAAGACACTACTTTGGTTCATAGATATATATACACTTCACAGCAGAGTCGAGAATTTTACTGATGAACACTTCGCATAAAAATATTTCGACTCTGAAAGCCAACCAGCTAGGCCACCCAATTGATATCTTATAATCGTGTCTGGTAAAGAAACCTTCTCTCTCCTTCCTTCCTTCTCTCCCACGTAACGAAAATCAGCAAACAACATGAGTACATTTTTTTTTTCAAATATACATGAATTAGTTGAGATGAAATGAAAAAAGCGAGATGAAACAGTATACATAAGATGATGCAGGGAGTACTTTAAACAGAGACAATGAAAAAATTGAAACCGGTGGATGTCTCTTACAATGTTTGGGTTCGAACAGGATTTTTTGATAAGACTTCGTATATGTATTTGTACCCAGATGCTGATAATACATGTAAAGCAGTTCGACAGGTTAGGAGTTCGTTTGTCCGCTGCAGGAGTTAAAGGTTTGAAGCAAGGGGGAAACAGCCGCTGCAAGGACTCTCGTAGTTTCCGTTTGAACAGGATTTTTTTATAACACTTCGTATATGTATTCGTACCGGGCTGTCTTCCAATTGCTCCAGGCTTCCACTTGCTCCAAACTGTAACGCCTTGTAGCGAACAAACACGGCCTTACAAGGTCGAATTACTTTGCAGGCATTATCAGCATCGGGGTACGAATACAAATACGATAAAAATTCCTGTTCAAACTCAAACCCTTCCCTCATTAGTCAGAGAGAGAGAGAGAGAGAGAGAGAGAGAGAGATAGTGAGAGAGAGAGAGAAAGGAGGAGAGAAGGAGAAGAAGAAGAAGAAGAAGAAGAGAGAACAGATAAAATTATCGAAAGTAAACGTACTAAAAATCAAAAGAATCTAACATTATATAGTACAGTTCACAGAAATCCAAGAGTAACATAAAAGGTCTCTTGCATTTTATATTTTTAAAGCAATTTGAATATATCAATCGGTGATTTCAAAACTCATTCAGTCACTTACAAAATGGCGACGAAAGTTATTAGATTAAACAGCAATGATTTCCAGTGGAACAGGAGAGTTCTGAGACACATCTAGGTTAAGGAAAAGTTAACACACATGATTTATGTGCTCGTGGTTCGGTGGCAAATTTGGTGGGGTTCATTGAACGTACTGCTTGAGAGTACATTGAAACAAGCCCAGTAAGTACCGTGGGCCATACCTTCAATTGATGATTTTCTACTAAATTTCTAACAGAAACAGCGAAGATTACGAGTCCAAACTGTATGAAGACAAAAGGTTGCAAATGTTTACAATCAAAATTGGCATGTTTTTTATGAGCATAGCGAACATGAAATGTTACACATTCGAAAGGTGGATAAAGCACATTTATTACTATGTTGATCAATTGAGGTTGGAAACAAATTTTGGGCCAAATTAATATAAAGTTCCCCTCTGAAAATAAACAAACAGGCGGACTTTCTACTAATTTCTGACAATTTATCTGTTCCGAACATGGCATTGGATTTCTCCTATTACGAATATAACGTTCCATTAATTAACACACTAATGAAATAATGTTTATAACAATCCGCACGGATAGAATCAAAAATAAACACGCATATACAAGGAGTATGTGTATATGTGTGTGTAGTGGGGAGAAGCAATGAGTTAGAGAAGATAATAGAGAAAAGAGAGAGAGAAGAGAAAGAGACTGAGAGATGAAAAGAAAACATCAAAAGAAAGAAAGGAAGAGAGAGAGAGAGAGGGAAAGGCCAATGAATAACATGAAAACTTCATTGGTTGCTATCACACTAAAGAACACACACACACACACTGTTTATTCTCTGATCCTCATCAGTGAGGTTATCCCATCTTGCCTTGAAGTATGGAATGCATGGCAACCTAACAGTTATGAGTTCCCGAATGAAAGGAAGAAACAAATTAGTATTTGAAGCTTTCTGAAAATGTAGTGTTTATGCAAAGTGGATCAAACAAATCTTTTCACTCTCGATTATTACGTTACCAATTGATTTCTTTTGTAGTTCCGAAATACATCAATTTTTGTTTCAGCGTCAAGCATCGTTGAGTTAATTATTTGTGTGTTTCCCTATTCTCTGAGCTTTAGTGCCAAAACTTTCAATATTCTCATTAATACTTCATTCGATTTTTCATTTCATTCTATTTACAAATTCACGTAAAATGTTATGGTATTTTTTGTTAATTTTGTGCAAAATCGCATTCGAAGCTGTTGCACGTTTTTGATTAAAGCTAGTAATTGAGGGATCCATTTCATTTGTATTTTTTATTCATAAATATTTTCTTTTCTGATTTTAAACCTACTTATGTATTTGTAGAGATGAGCCGATACCAGAAGTTTTCGATATTCGATACCGATATTAATTTCTGACCTTTGCCACTTTAAAATCGATACACGATACCTTTTTCACGATGTACAATGTATTAAGTATACTATTTTAACCACTTAATGCTACTAGTTTATAAAATAACTTTATGTTTATATATTTACATTCCATCTAAACATGCAACTGGTTTTCCAAGGGTACAAACTATTTTTAATCATCCTAAATGAAATCACTATACATAAACATGCCCCTGTCATAGATTTTATGACTTAGACGATTCTTTTGGGTAACAGGACAGAATTGATAAACTGAATTTATCTAAATTTACAAAATCTTTGATACCGGAGAAGTCACTTGCTCATTCCCTCACTCACTCAGAATAGGATAGAATTTAGCTTTTGTCGGAAACAAAAAAATTACCGATAAATGACCGACTACCCTTTTAAAAACAAGAAAAGATATTTGTGACCCACCTAACAGACGCCAGATTATTGCTTAATGCATTGCAGGGGAAACAATCCCAAGAGAACAATGAGTGTTTCAAAATTAAATGTGAAAATCAGAGTGGAAGAGAGAGAAATAGAGAGAGAGAGAGAGAGAGAGAGGGAAATCAAGCAAGAAAAGAAAGAAGGAGAATGTTGTTCCATTGCAGAAGGTATATCTTATTGGCAAAGAGGATCTGAAAGCATGAATTTGAAAATTGCACCTTTTTACACAGAAAAGAAAACGTACATTTTTTCTTTTCGTAGGTAAAATAGGCTTTTGGATGCCCCGCAAAGAGACTCAAAAAGCATAAATTGCAAAGAATCCATTATATGAAACCTGGCTCGTATTGTTTTGAAGGATTGAAATGCAAACATAGAAAAGAGTTCGTTAAAATAAACAAGAAAACAACTGCTTTCATTGCTGTCCGTTTTACTATGAAACTTGAGATGGGGCCAAATAACATAGTCGCCAAATTCTAAGGACAAGGCATACAATTTTAGGTAAAGTAAGCTCCGAATCACTCCGCTGAATAGACCTCGGTGAGCGCGCGGACAGAAAGAGAGCGTACTAACCTCATGGTCGTTTCGAGATCACAATATCACATTTCCCAACACATGACACATAGAAATCTCCTCGTTAGAAGTAATTTTCTTTTGCAAACTTTGTACGAAGCGTCAGTAGCTCACGTGGTAGAGAGTTTGTTTCGTATTCGGGGAGTCCTTGATTCGATTCAAAAGGCTGACTCTCCTAACTTAGGTTTTCCAGGGTATTTGCTCATTCAGACTAGGCAAATGCATGGATGCTACCTTGATAATACCGATACTTTCAAAGAATACCGATACGAGCCATAGAAAGTATCAAGAACCCATCTCTAGTATTTTTATTAAGAATAACGCCGTCTTTCAGAAAATACTAACACAACACAAGGAACGTCAAGGAGAGGAGCACATTCTACGCATTGTGGGAGTTGGTTGTCTTCGTATAATACGTTACCTTTGGAACAAACGAAAGGTCATTTTGAAGGCCCTTCTGAGGTACAAAACCATGCTAATAGATAGGTCTAGCTGCGATATTCGTTCGTGCTTCGCCAGTGCTCGATAACGACAATGGAAAATCTACCTCTCATATTTGAAAAAAATAAACGCTCTATGCGTTGTATCTTGTTGCTCCAAGATACCACGAATTATTCCACAACCCACCGTACGCACTGCATGGTCCTCGTCTACACTCACTGTGAGCTTTTGGGTTAGACGATAGACATCCATTGGAGACAGCTACCGATCCGCGGCTGCGTCCCTTTTCAGTGGAAACGTAGTGCGGGATGCCTTCATTGACAGTTGACATCAGGCTGACCAAATGATTAGATTTCAGTGAAAACAAATCTTTATCCCCAAACCTTCCTTCCTTACCAGAGATGGTAGGTAAATGTAGAAGAACATGAAACCAAGGGCTCAGTAAGTTATCCACAGTGGGAAGGGCATCCAGAAGTAGGTCTACTATCCAAGACCTAAGCAGACTATTTAAATTTCAAGACTAATGAATTGCCTATATATTCAAGGTATATAATTTTACTTACAGTATACACAAATGTGACTCATCACCTCTAAAGTAGAAACTTATTGTTTTATATTTCTGGACAGAGTTTACTTATTAAACGTACATAATGTCACTAATGTCATGTAATATTTGTCGTGGAAGTACTTAAGATATTAGAGGTGATTTGATTTTTAATCAGCTGATCTGAAAGTTTAAACTTCAATGAGCATATTTATTTACTTTGGGATGTTGCTAAATTCCCTTTTTGCGTAACCTCACATATCAATTGAAGTGCCAAAATTCATGGAATACCCACCTACTTACGTGTTGGACCCTCTCTAGCATGGCAAAGTGCTGCGACTTGAAGCGGTAAGGACGCGACAAGTCGCTGGTAGTCCGCTTGAGGGATGTGTAGCTATGCGTCTAGATTTCCGCCAACAATTCGGTAGCTATTGCAGGTGGAGGATCCTGGGCACAAATAGACCGTTCAATGATCACGTGTGCCCGATAGGGTTCATGTCAGGCAATCTAGGGGCAAATAATTCGTGGAAGTTGCTAGAATGTTACTCAAACCAGTAGCGCACCATTGCGGCCATGTGGCGTGGTGCATTATCAGCCTGAAAAATCCTCCTGTTCGCAGGGTACACAAAGTCCATAATACGCTGAAGATGGATACCAAGCAGCTGAACATAACGCTGACCGATCAGTCTCTGGTTCTAGAGAGCCAGAGGACCCAAACCATACCAGGTAAGCAAGCTCAACACCATGACTGAGCCACCACCAGCTTGCACAGTGCCTTGTTGACAAGTTGGGTTCGTGTACTCATGGGGTCTGCGTCACACTCCTACCCTACCATACGCGCGTACCAATTGAAAACGTGACTTATATGACCACTCTGCCAGTTCTCTAAGGTAAAGTCCACGTGATCCCGAGCCCAGAAGAGTTGCCACCCCCCGATGGTCAGCGATTACTAGCGGCATACGTGTCGATCTTCGGCTGCGATACGTCATGGAGATCAAATTGCTCTACACTGACCTCTGAGACACGTTCTTGGGACGTTCTGTATTTATTTCTGATGTCAGATCACGCACTATTGCTTGTCTGTCGCCAGATGCGTCATTTAGAACCCGTTGGCGGCCGCTACGTTGTCCCTGATGGGTCGTAATGCCTCCAATGCAGTACCCACAGTCCAGTCTTAACAATGGAAACGAGTAAAGTTCAATATCCGGAGGACTTCGGAGATCGCATGCTGCCATCGTCACAGTACGAGATGTTTAACTACACTCACAGAAGTCCAACTGACCACACTGCATCTGCTTCGCGCCTTTTTACTGGTTTGACGCGATGTTACGCGCTGCCAGCTAGTTCCCTCCCACTTTCCATGACTTTTGGCACTTCAGTGTACATTTAGGATGGTAGAGAATATATATATATATATATGTTTTGTGTAAGTAAATATTGTAAATTATAATTGTTTTCATTATTAAAATAAAGGAAAAATTTTATGCCATATTTAGATTGTATAGTCCCGTTTCCCGTTCACATGAGCTCTGATGTTTTTAGAACGTGCAATTTTTAGAGATGCCAGCATTGCTTCCTGCTATAAATCACTCTCTTACTGTATCCAATAACTATTTCATTCTGAGTAATCATTTTCACAGTCGTCTCAGTGAGTAATATTTGTTTAAAAGTTTATGAGCCGGAGTGAAGGAAACAGCACCAAAACTTGTCGATCTATTTGAAGACTAACAATTACGTTTGTAGTGCACCGTCTCTTGAACTGAATACAATGTCATATGAAAGGAACACTTTCCATTTTTCAGTGACAGATAGACCCTTGAAAAGCATAAAGTTATTTCTTGAGTTACGTAATAATGTTTAAATAGTAAACAAATATTTAAATAGTAAACATATAATATGACGGGTCCTTTAGAAATATTAGTGTAGTGGCTTAGCAAACATATCGTGACAGACTGGATTGAAGCAACAAATTTTTCATAGTTCTTCTATACCCTCAGTCAGTACAATCAATTAGTAGGGAGGTACCTGATTTTCGGGTCCGCCATCCTGAAACACGACACCATCTTTATTTTTAACAAGTTGTTTCGACTTTTCTTAAAACAATCGATGATTATCTTCACCAATGGCAGAGTTTACAGCAAAACATGTTCAAATATCTTAATTACCATTAACTTTCCTACAATTTAAGCCCAATACGGCTTTTGTAGCTCTGATGGTTTTTGAGATGCAAGTTTTCAAATTTTGATTTGTTGTAAATTTTCGACTTGTCTTAAAATGTCACTAATTATCTCCCGAATGGTAGTTTGCGGCAAAACGTGTCCGAATACATTTTATTTAAAATTAAATATCCTACAATTTGAGTACAATACCGCTTTTGTGTCTTTAATAGTTTACACGATATAAGATTTTAAAGATTAGACATTTTAAAGGTTTTGATATTATCGTTATTTTTGTCAAAGTTTCCTAAAGAGCTACTCAGTATTGCTGTGTATGGTAACAACTATTTAAATCAAGAGCTAAGCAAAATCTGTCGGTTGAATCAATCTGAACCGCACGCGCGGGATCCTTTCACCCTGATGAGATCAAAAGCTCAACTGAGACCCCGATAGGTGATCGTGGGATATCATACCCCATACTCTACCCTCCGCGATCCCATTGGCTGAGGATTCTTTCAGCTTGTGTCCGAAACGGATGGCGTGAAGCTCGATCCCCTTTATTATTTTCTAAGAATACATGACAGAGTACAACATTATTGACACAGGCATATAAATAGTGAGCAATAGGTATCAGGTAGTTTACATGACAAATACATCGATTCATAGAATACACTTCAGCAATGTTATCGGACATAATAAGCACTTGTTTAGGATACATTAGAAGGGTCGCCACAGCTACGGCAAGAAACTCGGTGACACAGATATGTTTGAGAGAAACGAGCCACAAAAAGTTCGGTACCATCTTCCAACACAACTGCGATGGACATAGTTGTGACATCCACAAACACAGAAGTGCGGACAAAGTTGGGTTGAAACAAATCACAAGGCACTCATAAAGTTTTCTTAAGTTGAAGCATTGTCCACTGAGGAAAGATATTTTCGGTGAGATCAGACACTAACGGAAAGTTCAACCAATATAACCGGAGCGGCCCAAATGATGTAGCCAGCTATGAGTGTTCGAAGACGGAAAGAGGCTATCGAAAATATTGTTGGGGTAAATCGCAAAATATGAAGACACTTAGGCAAAATAAACAATGGCATAGTTATTGTTGATACTTTAATTCCTAGCTAAAATAATCCTTGGCAGGCAGTAGCACACTTTTCTTAATGTTAACTGCAAGTGTAGAGTTGCATAAAATAGACACTGTGTGATTCACTTGTGACACTGAATCGTAAAGGAGTATCCGAGCAAAAGCCCCAGAGGTGCAAAAACTTCAACCAAGTTCTTCAGCCCTAAAAAGTGGTGAAATGGAGGACGGATGAGGGAAGTTCCTTCGCGACAGCATGTAAGAGGAACACAGAAACTTGGCGCGAGGTGGCAAGGTTCATAATGTTCGAGCCTTAGGTTGCTGCTTGTGGGCGTGGTGGGTTTTAGAGTCGCCACTAACCTTATGGATTGAAGATCATGAACCTTGTCACCTCGCGTCAAGTCACAATGTTCCTCTTACATGCTGTCGCCAAGAAACTTGGCTCTTCCGTCCTTCAATTCACCATTTTTCAGGTCTGATTAACTTGGCTGAACTCTTTACACCTCTGGTGTTTTTGCTCGGATTTCACAGCTTTTTGTAGATGTATAATATATATACTTGCTTCGATTCGCTGGGACGCTGTCTCCAGAATCTCATGGCGGGCTGCGCCTCAATCTTGGGAACTTTTGGAGAACTGCGCTCCCTTTATCGCAACCAGACTCTCCGGGGAACTGCACCTTTTTTTTTGACACATGAACATAGAATGAAACATGCACACTGTAAGTGAGGATGGTGGGAATTGAGGGAGAGGGAAGAAACCATTTTATTTATTAGAAAAATCAGATACGAACATTTAATGTTACGTTGTTACCACAATTACCACCCCATGTGGACCAAATTTTTTCCGCACACGCAAATGACTCTAATACATTAGCACGCTAAGCTAAACTGGTCGGGATTGAAAAAAAACGAAGATTGTTTTTAGAAAGGTGATGTATTTAATGTAATGTGAATCTGAATGTGAATGTGAATCTGTATCTTATTTTCAATGTAAATTTGCTCTGCACAAATATATAGTTCATTCGAATATGAATGTGAATCTGAAGCTGAATGTGAATCTGATGGTGAATGTGAATCTGATGCTGAATGTGAATCTGTATCAAAGAAGGAATTTATTCGAAAATGAATGTGAAAATCTGAATGTGAATTTATCTTCTAGATTCACATTCATTTATATGTGAATCTCAATCTAACTTCAGCCCGGTCGCTTCGACTACGCTTGTAGAAATTATCAGGTGTACTGTTAACAGAATTATTGTCTTTATAATGTACACTTGATAATTGCTACAGACGTAGTCGAAAAGTTGTGCTCTGCGTTTAATATGTGTATTTTATACGCGAGTTTAATAATAAATTGTATTTTAAACATCGGCCCGTGAAGTTTTCTTTTTTGTTCAAGATATGTGTACGGTACGTGACGCTAGAAGTTACTTAAATTAATTACGTATGTTTAAAAATAAGGTCTTGAGAAAATATACGTACAAAAACGGGACGAGATGACCGGAGAATGGAGGAGACTGCATGATGAAGAACTCCATGGACTGTACGACTCACTCGATGTTGTAAGAATAATGAAATCGCGGCGACTGAGTTGGGCAGGGCATGTGGCACGGATGGGGGAAAAACGAAGATTATATTCCATCGTGGTTGGAAAGCCGGAGGGAAAGAGACTATTGGGAAGGCCGAGACGACGCTGAGAGGACAATATTAGAAGGGATCTTCGTGAAGTAGGTGTTCGTGATGAAAACTGGCTTGATCTTGCCCAGGATGGAATCCTATGGATAACAAGTGTTACTGCGGCGATGACCTTGCAAGTACTGTAAGCAATGTACAAATTAAGGAATTTTTACAGAGAGGGATGAAATGTTTTTGATAAGGAAGTAACATTATGAATCTAATATTATACATTATACATATGTGTACATGCAGACTCACAGGGGTTTTTCTCTCTCATCTCCTTCGTTAATTCGCACACTGGCCGTAAGTCATAGAATTAGTAAGTAAATGTTATAGTATAGTGGACTTCTTTTTATATCAGATCGCTACGGAAGAGGTCGCAGGTTCGAACTTCAAATGCTACTGAAAACAACCATTGAGAGACCTTAAATGGAAATACCTAATTGTGTTAGTACGTTGAAAGTTTCTTTTCTTCATAATTAACAGTTTATTTCGTATTGATTTCGCTTTATTAAGTGTCAATAAGAACAGCAATTTATCCAATCCCTACAAGTCCCACAATTCCCTTCCCCTCTTTCAGCTTTAATTATCCAAACACAAAAACCCTAAATGCACTCTTTTCTCCGCATAAAATTCGACAAAAAGCGTAAAATAACTGATATATGTGGTCCCCTAAGTTTATTCTTACACCACAATTTTGAAAATCATGCGTCTATAAAATAAGACACTAGGAGAGAAGAGATTTACGATTTTAAACTAAGCACAGACAACATAGATTCTTGATGTGAAACATTATTTCTCATTGACGCTTTAACCCCTTCCAGCCACTGTCTATTGTTCATAACAGCGGAGTATTGCCTATTGTTCATAACATGAACGACCCTTCGAACTCGAGGCGACAAAAAGGTCAATTTGTCACATCACTGCTTCGTGAATCCGTGTGTGTGATATGATCGGGAATGAAACCAATTCAATATGGATTTAAAATGCATTTATTCATTTACTCAGCTCCGATCCAGTCCCTAATGTTTCGTACTTCGGCTCGGCAATGGAGAGGCAATCGGATTCAAGTCCCGTCACCGTTTATACTGACAGGGATTTTCCATGGTTCTCCTTAGCTCCACTAGATGAATACCGGGAAGATGGCTTAATAAAGGCTCTTTCCCCTACCTTTGTTGAAATAACCGAATATTTGTTTGAATATTCGAATGTTCGTTTGCTCGCTAACGAACAGCTATATATCTGTTCATTTGTTTTTAGGATATCCGGTTAATCACATCCAAATAATAAAACTATCAGTATAATTACTCGAATATCCATATAATGTTTAGAGCCATAAATCTGATGACTGTTATCCGCATCATCACTACTATCAGTGAATATTACATGCACTTTATCCAGATTTTAAGTATAGGCTGAATTTTAGCTTTCTGCATATTATCTATTATTAGTAATCCAAGTGTCATCCGAATGTCCGTAATCCGCATATTATCTGTCATTCGGATATTATACGCCATCCGGATATTATCCGTTATCTGGATATCCGCCATCCGGATGTTATTTGTCATCCTGATATCCGCTATCAGATTATTTATCCGTTATCCGAATACCCTAAATCCGGATGAATAGGCATCCGGTGTCCGGATACTTTTTATCCGGATTTGGTCATCCCTATTTAGTGTATTCTATGAAGCAGGAGCGAATTTACACATTGGCAGAGTAGGCAGCGGTTTACTGCGGTAGATTTTCTGGGGCGGCAAATTATAAAATAATTCAGGTATTTTTAATTTTATTTATGGCAACATTGACTGAAGTGGTAGAACGGATATTATCTTGCAGGGAACTGAGGAGCGGGACAATGCAATCAATCCCTGGTAAAATATGAAACGGTTCGGGCAAGGTCAGTTCCGGGGACACGTCGACGAATCGCAGTGGTACCGGAACCAACAGAACCGAAATATACCTTCGACAGTTGAATGTCCAAGAGATTTTCCAATGAATTTCCTGGGTCCAAAGTGTCTAAATCCAGGTTCGGACGCAATTGAAATAACTTGTTAAAGGTCCTTGTAAACGCTTGCCTCCTGCACTTGCCGCGTTTTGAAGATCTCTACGCCTCTGAAAAATTAGAATGTTAGTATGCCAGAAACTTATGGCTAATATTGATAAATTTAGCGATGTCAAAAGCAAGAAAAACAATTTATTTTATTTTATTATTACAAAAAAGAAAAGTCCAAAAGCGCAATTAACAACTGATATGTCAATAGGAAGCGTTATAATTACTACAAAAGAAAAATGTCGACAATCGAAATAATACTTTTAGAATCTGACCAAAATAATACTTTAAAATTAATTTAACAGATTTTTAATAAGGAAATAGTTGTTTTGAAATTTACAAAAGAACTTAAATCAGGCCTGCGATATAATTTTGTACATCAACTATTTACCTGAATGCAGCTGCTGCCTCATATCGAAATGGATGCCGACTCGATATCGAATCACGGTAGACGCGGTTGACGCTGCAACACGATAGATGAAGAGATTTCCTTGAAATGTTGCAACATTGCAACTCGATCGGCTCCTCCCCGAAGTTGGCAATTGCCGAGGAAATGATGGTGATGATGAATATAGGAACACACTCAATAGACATAAAGGATAAAACAGATAATCAAATGTCAAATTACTTCACACTTTTCATCATCTTTCAAGAACACACTATTAAATAAATACACTTTATTGGCGAATGTTGAGATCGTTGCTTAAAATAAAGCCTTATACTGCTTTATGTATAACAGTTAAAATCACTGCGCTGTTGACATCACAGAAGTGAATTAACGTTTTAAACAAGATGAAGCGATTGGAGTTTGTCAGTGCCTTGTAGAATCAAACTATAAAACTGATTTTACGAGAATCACCACTAAGTGCGACGAAGTTATGAGTTTACTTATTAAGACATTGTAGCGACCCATTTTCGCTTGATCCCTCTCACCTTTTTTGTGTCTTCTTTTCCTTTTTATGTTCGTATTTTGTCGGGAATAATTTTGTATTCGGCTAACTTCGAAGAGTTTTATTTGTCCATATATCAAAGAAGCCGAGCCATACACAACATCCCTTTCATTGTTGTTTGGCGGGATTTTATTTTTATTGTTTCTTCATTTCATTATTGAATATTTCTTTGCATATTTATTACATTATTTTCTTCAACAATTTTTCTTTCGTTGAAAATCTTCAAAAACAAACAAAACATATGTTATTGTTGTTTTATTTTTCGTTGAAATTCAGATGGTTATCTTACTCTCTCCCCTTTCCGCTTTTCCTTCTGTTTTGATTCTTTTCGCTGATTGGCTGAGGCCAGTCGGCAGTTAAAATATGGTCTTCGAGTAGAAAAGGCTGCTCAAAATTTACGCTGCCTCCGAAAGTTATATAAAAGCAATATTATAAAGCAGGCAATGTCCGGAAAGTTTATTAATATATAGAGCATCATCAACTAGTAAATAACAACAGCTTTTGGGAGTTCTTTCCCCATATCTTTTATAAAAGGAGCTGTGAATCGAATGCTGCAGTTTGGCGTCTAAAAACCCTCCATATTGGCATTCATCGGGAGTGGACGAGATGAAGCTTCTTTGTAGCAATTTATTTGTGGTAAGTGTTGTTCATCAGTGTGTGTGGTGATTTTTGATATATATGTGTGGTGTGCAGTGGTTATTTTATTCTGTTTTTTAAATATAAAATATATAATTTGTGGTGCTAAGCCATTTTCGTCTGTGTGTGCAAGTAGTTCAGTGTTTTCTTCATATGAAATTTATGTTGTTTTTTTCTGTGAAGTAATGTGCACCGTAAGAATGCCTGCTTAATTTGATAGGCATCGGGGGTCGCTTATCTAAATTCAGGTATGAATGTTTAATGTCTTGAAATTCCTCTTTCTCTTTCAGAAACCCAAGTCTGTTTCACCTACATTTAGGTAGCGAAATTTCAGCACATTAAAATTTTGGTTCGTATGTTGAAATATTTTTACCTTGCACTATGGTTGATGCGACGTTTTAAATGCACGTTATCTTTCGTTCAGCATTTTTGTTTGCTCTTTCGGTACTGCTATGTTTAAATTGCACGAAATCTCTACAACATGTCCGATTTGTTAAACGTGAGATTCAACGTTTTGCGTACATTTTATTTTGGTATCTTGCAAAGTTTAATGCTTCTTCGTTACGTATTCAAACCGTAAATTCGCTCATGGAAACTCGTATTGTTAATACCTAACCCAAACCTAGTAGATCATATTTGTATTATCAGTATTGAAGGTTAGGCTGAATGAAGTTTAAAATTTAAATTACATACCAAATGTTTAGTAACGTTTTGCAAATATCAAAATTACGTTTAAATTGTTGCCCAGTAGCTACATTGTAAATAAAAATCTTTTCGTTGAAGAGATGTTATTCTTCAGTCATTGTGGAAATTTTGATTTACATGGGCTGAAGTATAAAATATCTACCATGTTTTCGAAAGTAAAAGTAACCTAATATTTTGGAAAAAAATATCTGTGAAATGTTCTCTCTGCTCTTAGGCAAAGCTTTTCTATATATAATTAAATTATCCTTTTGTTATGTGAAATTGACAGCATCTGCAATGCTCATTTTGATGTTCAAGAGATTCTCTTCAGATTTTTTTCCAAGGTACTTTAGGAATGAGTCTTTTGCCTTGCGTTTGTCATTTTTAAGTAAAAATACATTACATTTTTACCAGATATTTTTGTGGCAAGGGTTTCATTATGATGTAGGTAGATTACCATCACTGTGGTTTGGTGGAAAGGTTCCCAACCTTTCACTATTTCAGTCCGCGAAGTGTTAACTTATTTGTATGTGAGAAAGTAATTGCAGATGAAGTTATAGTTTCATATTTGATCCAATGCTTGGGCAATCTTTAGAGAGTAGTCAAATTAGTTCTGTGCATTCAAATTTCGTGTTAAATATTAACTAGTGGGCGGCAGTGTTGAGCCTTGTACTATTTTAGTGACCTAATTGCGTTAGGTCACTAAAATAATTTTTGTGTTCTGCTTTCTTGCGGGATGTTCTCGTCTGCGTCTCTTCACCCCCTTTTGGGGTTGCTTTTCTTCGTGTTATAGCTTTCTGTTTTTGCCAACTTTCTGCGTTTCTCCACTTCTTTCGGGCTTCTTGCATGCACGCTTTGTGGTCTAGACTAGTGTGTGTTCTTTCTTCGATGTGGCTGAAGCAGTGTGCTGATGGGTAGGTACCTGCCTTCAGGTCCGATAGTTGTTTTTCTTTTGTTTTGTGCTCTCTCCTGCGGCGTAATGTCGGCTTGCCTCCAGGGCAGGTTTGACCATGATGTGTTTGGGTAAGCCTCCTTTTTGCAATAAAGCGCGGCGGGCCTCTTGTTTGCTTTTGGGTCTAGCTTCTTTCGTTGGAGCAGTTTGTGGGACATTACGTTAGTGGCGACTTTGACAGGACGTTTGCTCCTTTGGTGTTCTTCGGATTATCACCACATACATTACATTAGTGCTAGTGATACGGGACTATTTGCTCCTGTATTTTTTCGGATGTGTGATCATAGTCTGGTCGCATTTATTAGCGACATGTGACTTAGTGCTTTGTGATCCTGTACTGATCTTTAGTATGTGGTAACCTAGTCTAAAATGTGCATGTTTTTGCTTAGAGTTTTGTGTTTTGCACTGTGGGGAGCATGGCATGAAGTAAGCCCATGTAAGTTCATTTTGGCTTTGCTGTTTGTGGTCTGTGTTAGGAGATGTCGAGAGCATGCGCGTTGATTGTTTCTGTGATTTTTTTTTCTCTTTGACTTCTCTGTGAATTACGCTTTGGAAATTGCGGACTTTTTCTTCTTCTTTCATATATACATACTCATTAGTTTTATTATCTGGTTTTGAAGCAAGTTCCTTTTCCGTAAAGTGAACAGACTTGGAGAGAGGATTTTAAGAGATTAACCATTACTTACCTGATGGTTAACCGATCCCCTGCCATTAATGTATTGATACATATATATTTTTATGTTTTGTGTTAGTTGTTAAGTACACTTCAGTGTCGATATTTAATTTCTGTGTTTTTTAATTTGATGATGTCACAAAGGCTGCGTCTAGTAGCGAAGAAGATTTCAGCTGCTATGACTTTGTTACCAAGGAACCGGTTAGAAGCTGCAGTTAATGCGCTAAAAAGTTCCATCGCGGATGCTTACAAGAATCGGGTAGGGAACGCGTGCGATTGACCAAATCTACCCTTGACTGGCAATGTAAAGACTGTCAGGACAAGGTACCTGATATGCTAGGAAACTTTGTAGACCCTTCAGAGGAAAGTATCGCCGACACTTCTCAGCCTAAAAACGATTTTGAAAGACATTTTCAAATGATAGGTGGAATGAACCAGGGCATTTCAAGCCAATTGAGCAAATTGGAAGAGAAACACTCTTCAACAAAAAGCAAACTGGAAGAGAAATAGGAAGACAAACTCTCTTCAATAGAAAGTAAACTGGAGGAGGAACTAAAAAAGAAATTCTTTTCGTTGGAAGGTAAAGTGATAAGGAGGATTTGTTCAACTGAAATTGGCATGAAAAGTAAAATCAATGATTTCAGGGAAAGTATTGAGGCTAGTGTAACAAAGATAACGAAACAAAGAGCAAATACAATATAAATCGGAACGAAATATTGAATCACTGAATTATTTACTCTCAGAAAAAAAATATGGCAAGAATAGGTCCTCCGTGTTTAATAAAAATAATTATTTGTTAGGATTATTTAGCACGTTTGAATTTGAATTTAATTTTGTTTTCAAGGAACTTTGGTTCAAGCTTTATTGTTGTAATTGTGATAATTGTATTGTTCGCCTATCCGGACTTAGCCATTATAATAGTTCTGTCGTCAATGTTGAATACTTCGGTTCGTTCCCTCTGCATGTCCCAAGTTTGTGATAGTTGACGCTCAACTGAGGCGTAGTGTGGTTGGATTGGAATGTTTTACACGCTTATCTTGAGCATCTAGTTGCTATATCCTTTGTGAGGGATATGACAGCACTATTGCTTCTCTACTGTAAACAATATTACCCACTGCCCGAACTCATTGTTTCAAGCAGAATTTTGCAGTCAAGCAAAGCCTGTCTTCACCAAACAAACACCTGAATGTTGACATCACTGTTTATTTACACGAGTTGTAGCGATTGAAGTTCAACGGCCTTATTCTACGTTCCGAGAGGCGTTTATATGTTCTGTTTCATTTCAGTTTTCCTCTTTCTTTTTATTTCTCTTAGTGAACGTTTTCTCATAGTCTCGACTAGTAAAACGTAATAAGAAGAAATCTTTGTTGAGTTTTCACTCATATAGAAATTATGTCTTATTTTTTCAGTCCTATTTCTTAGGTGAGGGAAAATGTTTCTTGCTGTTTCTTATAATTACTAAAGAAAATGTGAACCAAATGCACTAAACGAGTACCACTAGTTCGCTTGAACTTGAACTCTATTTCTGAACTATATTTGAAGATTTGAGGAGGCTATTTAATTCAAAGTGAAACGAAACCGTTTGTAAACAAGAAAATTACTTTCGAGGACCTCCGGCTAGAAGACATGGGGAAAAGGGGTCGCAAGGTAAAATAGGTTGAGAAACACTGCTCTAGCGTAATACCAGAAATCACTTTTAAGAAGCAATGTCCGGAATGTATCTTTCTTGGAGAATGAGAGAAATGACTTTTTTGCCAGGAAAGATTAGATAAAATGGAATTAATGAACATGGGCAGGTTTCCTTATGTAATTGCAAGTTTTGAAGCTCACAGGTCTGGTCTTTTGAGAAGAAATACATCGCATAGGCAACGGAGAACGTCAAGATCAACGTCACCGGCGATCCTCCATTATGACACGGCGCACTTACTGAGTGGCTTCTGCATTGCCATTTGTCATTCATTCTTTGCCAACGTAGTCCATTTTTCAGCAGATTTTACCACTATTTTATTTGCTTACCCCCATGGCATTGTCGCCAAAAGTTGTTTGAAACTTGCGTATTGTTTCTGCTTGGCTATTTTCATGTTTCTGGTAAAAAATGATACCATATTGTAGTCCTGTCATTTCCCAAATAGAAATTAGGCGAAGAACCACACGGCACTGCCTAACGGATGCTGAAGCAAGCGAGGATCACGCAACTCAACAGGTATACGCATGAAGGATACTCGCACCATTGTATACAGTGTTACCATTCAACGTTCACTAATTCCCTCAGAAAAAATAAAGTCGACTACTTTTCAGGCAGGCCTTGTATTAGTTCAAGTTCTTACTTATGTTCCAAGAGTCTGTATGAAGTGCTTTCTTCATGTTGAGCTCCGTTTAATTGATTACATTATACAAATATCTCATCCTCAATCAATTTGAGTATTGATTTATAATACAGGCAATTTGTGCTCAAAAGGGCCCTGGCGGGAAAGTTGTAAGGTAGTTTTGATTTTTTACATTCAATATGTTCTTGGGGTGCTGAATCCGAATCTGAAGTTTGCTAACAAAATTTCGTGACGCAACATTGAAATAATTGCAAAAAAGGGTAAAAAAAACTTTTTTTTGGCGGCTTTTGCTTATAACCCGGAAACTATCAACTTTACTTAAATAACCTCCATATTCAAAATGGTAGTACATAAAATATCCTACAAATTTTACTATTTAGATTTTTTCTCCGACGAACCGTTCGGGCTCAAGCGCTAGTTGAGCTGTTATGTTATCTCCAGTACTAGAAAAAAAAATCATGTTAAAAAATTACATTGTATTTAAATTATGTGTAAATAAGGTACAATTTCCGTCTTGTACGTCTTTTCATTTTATTTATTCTCTCCCGGCCTCTCCAAATGATTTTATAAATGCCCCGTCTGGTTTCTAAGCCATCTTTCCTTCCATTCGACTCCTTCACAGACGTGATAAATATGTAGATAATTTAGCGGACTGACATCCATAGTGCATTTAGGTAAACGTAACCATGTCAATAAATAACATCATATGGGTTTGTTCTGTTTCCCTCATTATTGTTTTCTACTTTTCTTTTTCCCTCATAAGTAAATTATTACATTTATTTTCATATTACAAATTTATAATAATGTTAAAACACTTTGTAAATATATATATATATATTAGCGTACTGTAAAATCGACGTTCTTTTTGATTCCATTGTTAAACCTATAAACTTGACTAGAGCTTTCAGCGACCCAATATACCAACTTTCAGCGACCCAATGTGCCAAGAGGTATAGTATCCTAGGTTGCAATCTATCCGCGGATAGCGCTGCGCTGCTTGTTTACTTTTTTTCATCATTATCATAATTTGGTGTTAGAATCCAACGACAACACAATTCAACAAGACGCATAGTGTTAAAAATGGCTTCAAACGTGTGTTTTATTTGCAATGAAGTGCTGGATAATGATGTATAGAGGGTGACAACGGTGCAGGGAAAAGGTTTAAAAACGTTTATCGAGTCAAGCAAGAAGAGGAAGGAGGGTGAGCATGTTCAGCTAAGTAAACAATCTGCAGTTGAGGTTCATGAGCGATGCCGTAAAAACTACAGTAATGAAAGAATGATTGCCGCTCATTTGAAGAAGGAGGAGTGGGTAGGGAGCAAGTCAAAAGACGTTCTACTGAAGCACCTTTCAGTTTCAAAACGCATTGCTTTATGTGTGGTTTCGTCATAACACCTGATCTTTCAGAGCAACAAACAAAAAAGAAATCTGATCTCAATATTGTGTATCAGGTTTGAGTTTTGAAAGTCAAGGAAACTATCATAAAAAGAGCAGAAGAACGTGGTGATGAGTATGGACAAACCATAATCAAGCATCGTTTGCCTGTCACAGACTTGGTGACCTCTGATTGTCAGTATCATAGTTTATGCATGAGAAAACTGTACAATCGCCCAAAAACTTAAGAGAAGAGAAAAAGCAGTACATTCGTCAATGATGTTGAAGCAGCAATCGAAGATGCCCACACTTTTCTTGAGAATGGTGATGGAGAGTGCCAGTTTTCGTTCGACGGGTTGATGGACCAAATCAAGGGTGATTATCGTCCTGACAAAAAGACAGTCAAAACTCATCTACTCAAAAGATATGGAAGCGATATATTAATTACCTTTTCTCCAAACAGGAAGCCGTAGTGTGTTTCAAAAACACAGGGTATAAAATTTTGAATGATGCTTGGTACCAGCAGGCGTTAAAAAATGAACAAGAGGAATAGACTCCGGATTGTTAAGACGGCTGCTGCAATTATTGTTGAGGATATACGAAGCCAGGTTTATGAGACAGAACAGTACCCCAAGCTGATAAGTTTTTGGAAGAAAATTAGAAACTCATTCCTGAAACAATCCGTACATTTATGGAAACAGTTGTACTAAACAAAAACGTGGGGACCATGATATGTGGAAAAAGAACAGCGCTGACTCATAGCCTTGAAGCAGCGGTGAGGCCCAGATCATTCGTCTCACCAACCCTCGTCGGGTTGGCAGTGTTTCTGTACAAGAAGTGCGGCTCAAGGAAATTGGTCGATGTGGTTTCCTCTTTGGGGTTTTGTTCGTCTTATATAGAAACTGTTCGTCTGGAAGCATCAGCAATCAAATGCGATCCGCTGAAAGTTAACCAGTCGTGCTTTTCACAGCAGGTGAACGATAACGCTGATTTTAGCGTACATACAATCAACGGATATAACACCTTTCACGTCATGGGTAGCATTTCCTGTATTGTACCAAAATACAAGTAAAAATCGCTGAGCGCCTTAATGTTACATCTAAAGCCGATAAAGCAGTAAGCAACTTCCCCCTAAATGCTTCCTCTCACTTCTTCCTTTCATTCCTAACCCTAAATTTATTACTAAATATTCTCTTTTTTAATGAACAACGGTTTCTTATGAAAAAAAAATTCCGACATAATTTATTTAAAGAAAGTACAATATATTTTAAAAACTGCATTGCTAATTACAAGTGCTTCTTTATTCATTTCCATTTCGCATTGAAACTATACAAACTAGTTTATTTGTAAACTTTTTTTTACAAATCAACTTTTATATCATTGAGTAAGAAACATATCAACTGGGAACGCGGGGCCTGCCTAAGCGCGGGGCCTGGGGCGGTTGCCCAGTTGCCACTCCCAAACGCTGCCTCTGGTTATAAGGCTCGGTGGATTTCATTTACTGATGTCCTTCATGGGGGCAATTGGTTACATTATGCGAGGTAGTGGATTGACTAAACTTTTCAATACCAGATATGCGGCGAACTCAACCGAAAAAATCATGTCTGGCCACGCCTATGGAAGGGCAGTACGAGCTCATATGTTGGCTCTCAGAACTTTGGCCAAAATAGTGATTCAATAAATGGCCCTGTCGTCAACAATGGTGGATCAAATGGAGGAAATCTTGTTCAACATGGGAAGAACAGTGATTCTTTCTTATGATCTGAAGGAGATATTGAAAGATGTGCAAGAAAAATTCAAAGCTAAGCTTCAACTGTTGGTAGAACGTGGCCCCACTGCCAAACTCTAGGTTGTATATTTTGGAATGGTGACTTCGATTAAGCACTTCATTGAACCAGAAAGAATCAGCAACTGGGATCTACACCTCCAAACCATATATGAAATGCTCCCTTGTAATATTTCTCTATCTTGCCGCTGACAAAGCCCTATCAGACCATATATTGTTCCTGTACGCAATGAGTGGTTGTGACACCACTTCTGCTTTGTTTAATCAGGGAAACTGAAATTGCTCAAAGTCCTGCAGAAGAACAATAACTTGCAACCAGTCAGTGATGCTTTCAAAGATCCTAAGTACACAAGACGAGATTGCCGAAGCAGGAAACGTGTTTCTTATGGCTCTGTGTGGGAAAGGAAAGCCTGAACGATTTGAGATACAGGCAATACGTATCTTCATCGTACAAAAGAAAAACCAACATTGCCTCACTACCTTCCACCGAGCCTGTGCACGACAGCATTCACTGAGAGTTTACTTTCAGATGCAGCAGTGGTTATCCGGTCAAACCACACTCGGCGAGCAACCAAGAGTCACGAACGAGTGGGGGTGGAAAAAACAAGGAGTGGTCTCGTGCCAGTGCCAACCACTTTGAACCCTGCACCGGCCTCGATACTCCAGCACATTTGTAAATGTGAAAAAAGGCTGCCAACGCAATTGTAGATGCAGGAAAGCAGGCCTCCATTGCTCCCCGATCTGCACATCGTGCGAAAGGCTGTGTGAAAACGTCTAGCATCCGTAAGACAGCATTGGCATAGACGAAGAAGCGACCGAAGCAAGAGACCGAGAACAGACTGAAGACCTCTTTCATTTTTCAGATGAAGAAGCCCCGACGCTGACGGCAGAACAACTCGAACGTGTGCCAGGACCCGCCGTCTTCCAAGAACCTTAGCCAGGACCCTCTAAACGACAACGGCTCATATAATTTTTGCTCATATAATAATGTAGCATATAATCATATGTAATATAATATAACAATATGTACTAATTTTTAAAGATTTTTCGTTGGAATTTCAACTTTACTGTTACTGAATCTGTAGAATTTCGGACTTCATTAAATAATTTGAACATTATGTATTTTTTGAAAAGAAAACTGACCTGTAACTTTACATATACGATCAAAATAAGGTATGTGCAGAGAACTAGGAGGAATTTACTAAATGAAAACCGTTTGTCCGAGAAAAAAACCTAAATAGTAACATTTGTAGTAAATTGTATGTACTTCCATTTTGAATAGGGAGGTTATTTACGAAAAGTTGATAGTTTTCGAGTTATAAGCATAAAACCGCAAAAAAAATTTTTTTCAATGTTGCGTCACAAAATGTCATTAGCAAACCTCCGATTCGGATTCAGCATCCCAGGAAACATATACTCGTAGAATTGAAGAAATCAAAACTACCCACAACTTTCCTGGTAAAAATACAATTTGACTGGATTATTATACTTGTTTTGCGTTGGAGCCTCTAAACAAAATTGAATATATTTATTTATTTATTATTTTTGGGACCCTCCTAGTCACCCCTATTTCTTTGTCTTCTTGACACAACTTTGTTTGGAGTACCTGATGGGTACAACGAATCGGAAACGGATTCTACACAAAGCTGGGGTAGGCCATACCCCGTTTCGTCTGCCCGCCTCAATCCCTGCTCGGCATCGAGGCACGGAGTCTATAGGACCTGTTGGCTCAAAGTTAATGTTGTTGGGAGGGCTATAGGGGGTATTTCTAATAGCACAGTTCCCGGCAGGCAAACCTGTGCCATATTTCCGCAATTGGGGGGAATTAACTTTCTTTTATTTTTTCATTTCTTTTCATATACATTGTTTACATTAGAGAGACTTGACTAAGTATTATAATTTACAGCTTAGCTTATTTTTTCTTATTTTATATGTATTTATTATTATTATTACTATTATTATTATTTCTCCATTCATTAATTAATTGGATAAAATTGAATATATTACCAATTCTTTCGGGATTTGTGTTGTGTATTTTATTTACCAAAGCCCAAATAAAGGCATTGCCAAATAAAGAGTACGACTAGACTCCCGAAAGCGTTTAGCTATAATAATGACAGACACAGAAAGTCTTAAAACACATCCTGAACTTGGATATGGTTGTAAGACGCTCATTGCAGCTGTCTTAAAATAATAACGCCAATTTCTCAGCTTGTATTAATGTATGCTGCTTCTTTTGATCCGCCTAAAATGAATTAAATTAAGTTGATATAGCAATGTATTCAATGAACTTTTTATTGAGAAGAAAATCTAGAGAAATCATACAAATATATCTGGTAAACAACAAGAAAACCTTGCTATGGTGGAATTAATTTCTTACTATATCAATGGCATTGTTGGAAGTTATGAAGAAAATGAAAGCTAATTTGAAAAGAATAGTTTCCTCGACATTAATTCCGGTGCAATTTCTGAAACAACTCTATTGCATTAAATGACACTGGAACCTCAGTAACTCAGGTTAGTTTTACGTCACAGTGAGGGAACTGATAGATAGCGCAGACTCTTGGGAAGCAGAGATGAGGAAAGGAGTAGAGTGTCCGTGAGAGCAACTGGAAGAGGAAGAGGGAAGAGGAGTGACCACACAAGAAATCGATGCTCTGATTTTGACTTTGTATACGCAAGCTGACGTCGTTAGATAAAGCGAATTCTTTATATGATTGACGTGCGAACTTCTTGGAGGATCGATCCCACAAATATTTAGTTTCTATTTTTTAAAAATTCTTTTGAGTTGTGCAATGTTTAAAACTGTACAAAGTGGTAATACATTTAATACTTTATTACCCAAATTCAATGTAAAATTCGAGTAAATTTTTAAACTATAATGTACAAGTTTATTTACTCCCTCTCCCAGTTGGTGTGGAGTGAATAAATATGTTGGCAACACTGAAGCTGGAAATGTTTTAACATGGGTTGGCAACGCTGTCACAATACATAAATGTCTAAGATATTGTGTATAGGACCAACGGTATAGAAAAAATTGAAATTAGTTGGCAGAACTGACCTATAATATTATAGCTTTGGTTGGTGTTGCTGTAGAACTTGAAGTCAAATTAACCGAGCAAAAACACGAGAGGTGCAAAAAGTTCAGCCAAGTTCACCTCTAAAATTGATGAAATGGAGGACGGATGAGCCATGTTCCTAGGCGACAGTATGTAGGAGCAACACCGGAACTTGGAGCGAGGTGGCAAGGTTCATAACGTTCGACTTCGAGCCTTAAGTTGGTGGTGGTGGGCGTGGTGGATTTTTGGGCCGCCACCAGCCTTATGGCTTGAAGATCATAAGCTTTACCACCTAGCGGAAAGTTCCAGTGTTCCTCTTACATGCTGTCGCCAAGATACTTGGCTCATCCGTCCTCCATTTCACCACTTTTTAGGGCTGATGAACTTGGCTGGACATTTTGCCCCTCTAGTGCTTTTGCTCGGATTTCTCAGCTTTTTGTAAGTGTATAATATATATACTTGCTTCGCTGGGGGCGTTGCCTTCAGTATCCCGTGGCGGCTGCACCCACAACTTGTGGAGATTTGGGGGACTGCGCTCCCTTTATAGCAACCAGACTCTCCAGAAGACTGCGCCCCCATAGTGCAAATCTTCCCCATACCCCTGGTTTGCCTCATTTATTGTACACCTTCACACCAAATTTCGTTTCTCTAGCTTCAGTTGTTGAAACAATGGTTTTTGGGCTGCCATTTTGAATCCAAGATAGCGATTTGTTTTCATAATGTAATAATTTCCTAAGCTATTCTTGATATTACACATTTATACCAAATGTATTTCTAGGTCAAACGATGTGGTAACTGGATTACGAGGTCCCCAATTTTGGTTCCAAGATTGTGTCTTTGGAGATATTTTGTAATATTTTCCTAACCTACTAATGATATATACCGTTATACTATATTTCGTTTTTCTAGCTCCAGCCATTTAGGCTGTGTATTCTATGGAAATTTCATTTTGGGGCCAGTTTGGATCCAGTTTGGTGACAACTTTTCCACGATTTTGTAATAATGTTTCCTTAATCTACTAAAGATGATGTACCTTCATACCAAATTTCGGTTTTCTAGCTCAAGTCATTTAGGCTGTGTATTCTTTGAAATTTTACGTTTGGCAGGCATTATGAATACAAGATGACGACTTTTCAAAATGATGGAATTTTTTCCCATTACCTATTTATGACAAAATTTCTGTTTCTAGCTTATCCCGAATACCCTAATCAATATGAGTGAGTGAGTGAATGTAAGTGTATGAATCAGTAAGCCTAGAATACTCAATTTCAGGGGTCCACAACTCGAATATGCTTCACGCTACGAATACGAATTTTGCACACCTGCACATATTTACCATATCTCCTTAAGTTCGAAAGCTCATATTCCTATCTTTAACATATTCTTTCTTACGGAAACTCGAAATCGCCGATTTCGCCAAAAACTTTTGTATACTTCTGGTAGTGCTGACGTTTTGTGACGCGCAATATTTTGTGGAACACGCAGGAACACCGGAAGATGGCGCGAGGTGGCAAGGTTCATGATGTTCGAACCTTAGGTTTGGTGGTGGTGGGCGTGGTGGGTTTAGAACCACCACCAGCCTTGTGGTTTGAAGATCATGAATCTTGCCACCTCGCGCCAACTTCCAGTGTTCCTCTTACATGTTGCCGCTGGGGAACTTGGCTTATCTATGTTCCATTTCACCACATTTTAGGGCTGAAGACGTTGGCTGAACTTTTTGTATCTGTGGTGCTTTTGCTCGGATTTCACAGCATTATCTACGTGTATAATATCGTTATCGGAGCTGCAATACATCTATTTTTCAAACTATGAATTTTCACGAAGGATAAAATACTGGTTTCTGGACTAAAGTCTGGAATACAATTTAGGTTCTGAAAACCTGCTACATATATATAAAAAAAATTGAAGTTGTTTCCACAAGATTTTTTTCTACAGTACACTGTAAAAAGTGAAAACACGAAACGGATGAAAGTTATTCCGTTTATGGAGAAACAAAAGTCGAAAATTAGCATTTTGTTGTATTTACACTTAAATGTGGATATAGTGTAAGCCCTTTAGTGGAAAGATGACTAACCTTAACTCCATTTTAAAGTTTAACATTTTCTTTCTAATAACTAAACGTTAACTGAAAATGGGTTGAAACTGGCCAAAGTGATTTGTCGGTGAACGTTCAACTCATTTTACTCTTAAAATTCGGTCATTTTCTGATCGAAGTGTAACCTAAACTTGCGATTTTGAGGTTTCGTAGTTTTGTGGATGAAGTTGTGGATCCTTGGTTGGATATTCTATAATCCAATAATAGGAGTAACGTTACTTGCTTGTCACTGAACTCCCCGCCATTTTGAGTGTTTATATTGCTTTTACACTGTAAACAGTTCACTGGTAGACCGAGGACGGCAAGGATTGCATTGACGGAAAGAGCAATTAAGTTGGGCATAAATATTTACACTGTAGCAAACATATACCTCCTTTTTTTCACGAGACATTCCTCGTAGTAAAAACAAAAACATGTTAATGATTGACCTCCTTCGCAGTAAAATCCCAGCTGTATATATCACTCGGAAGAAAAGTTTACGTTTGGTGGCCATTTTGAATACAAGATGGCGATTTTTTTTAAAAAATATCTGAATGTTTCCTTTACTTACTTATCGTCCTCCAGCTCCATGACAAATTTCATGTTTCTAGCTTATTCAGAACATCCTAAACAATATGATGAGCGAGTCAGTGAGTCAGCCTAAAGTACGCAATTTCAGGGTTCCAGAACTCGAATATGCTTCAAGCTACAAATATGAAATTTTGCACACCTGCACATATTTAGCATATCTCCTTAACGTTGAAAGCTCATATTTCTATCTTTAACATAATTTTTTACGGGGCCTCGAAATCGCCGATTTCACCGAAAACTCTTGTTCCTGTATAACATTCTTCTGGCAGTGCTGACGTTTTGTGACGCGGAGAACTTGGCTGCATGCACTGCCGTGCATGTTGATTACGGACACGTACAAAAGTTTTGCATTCAGAAAGAAATGCTCCGCTCTGTCTGTAGAAACTTGAGAACATTGATGTTATCAAGTAACTGACACTCTCAATTTAAAGAACAAATGTCAAAAACATTCTATGAACTGATACGAACAGTATTTATGTTTCAGTAGTTATCAATACTTTATTTAAGTAAAACAAAGAGTACTTAAGATGGAAGGAGGTTTCAGGAGCGAGTACACGGTGCCCTTATCTTTTTCGTTCTGGATTTGGCGTACCTCTACCTTTTTATTAATGGGAGGGAGCTCATTGCCTTTACTTTAACAGGCAATCGCTGCTACTAGGTGCAAGCGAAGTTAAAACTTTTCTAGCCCAGTTTTGTAACCAATCCCTTACCTTCTCTAACCCACTTCGATCTGGGTAAAATATTATTAATTAAGTCCTTTTTTCTATAATTTGGAGGAATTGAATGTTGAATATGAACAGTACATTTTGGAATATTTATTTACAATGATTTACAATGAAGCAACAATAAATGAATAAAATATGCATGTTTAAGAGACACGTACATTAAAAAAACTGCTTTTAACTATTAAGTGAAATAATATTTTGAGCTGACGACTTAACACGTAACCATAAGAATGTGGGTATTTACACAAATGTTCGTGTATTCAATTACGGGTTATTTGTAGATTAAAAAACTGGTTAATATACTCAATACCTTCTGGTTGTAACGTTCTGTAAGTAATTGGAAATTTAGGGTTTTCATATTATATTCCCTTGCATTTAAATTTGATATGTTTGTATATTTATAGCTCAGCTCGCGATAGGATACGGAAAATAAATGTAGAACATGTATTTCCTTGCTTGTTTTAATATTTAATGTGTATGTTGCAAGGGTTTATAGCGGATTCTCCACCCAACAAGCGGTTGTTGGCAAGTTTGCCCTATTTTTTGGAAGAAAAAACTTTATTTTATATGGACCAGTCTAGGAACTGTTGACTTCGGCTCACCACGACTATCCGTCACGTTCTAGTTAAAATACACCCATGCCGCTCTCGGGGCTCAAACCTGAAACCTTCGGGTCGTTGGCCTAACGCCTTAGACCGCACGGCTACCCGGTCGGTTTGCCCTATTTTGTGTTTTCTGCAAAACGTGAACCCGATAGGTTAATTTTTATGCTGGTTTCGGATTCATCGAGACAAAACACATAGGGATAGATGGGTCGCGTCACCAGATCAGGACTTGGTTTGTGTGTGTGGGGGGGGGGGAGGCGCTATGTTATAGATTGACGTCATAGAATCTGACGTTTTGTTCCCTGAAATTAATAGTAAAAATTCATTCATTTATTTTGTTTAAAACTGTTTTCAGTGACATAAAAATATATACATTTATTATTACTTTTAGCATTTTAACACAAAATATAAAGCCATGTTTTAAATACAAATTATTTTTCCTGTGGAATTGCTGCATCGCAGAGTGAATATCAAGTTAAGGAAAGTAAATTGAATGTTGTTTAGCCATCGGCCATTTCTAGTTACGAAACCATATTTAGCTCTCAGAACTATATTTAAAAATCAATTTGTGTGGGCATAGGAACTGAAAATTTTTATAAATGAAACAGTGGAATTTCAAATGTATGTACTTGTATCAAATTAAGTTAAATCAATCGATGTATATAAGAGAAGTCAATGCGAATGTAACATCATGATTTTATAAAGAATATTTTATATTACTCTTACTTAACCCAGAGTGTAATTAGAGATGTGCAATGATTCTCTTATTAGGTTAGAAGATAACATCATTTTTTCCAGGTGAATATCTTGATTTTATCAAAATGAAATTGCACTTTCAACCGAAATTCTTAGATGTTAACCCCCATCTAGTTACACCACAATATTTTTTTCAAATTACCATTATGAAATACATGAATTAGTACCTATTTAATAGTTTACATCCTAAATTTTAAAAAAATGCAATTTTCGCAAAGGTATGAGCTTAAAATACGGATTTCGAAGAAATTGTGATAAAATACGGGTGCAGAAACAATAGGCTGAGAGATTTCCCTCATAGATGGCGATTTAATGAATGATTTCCCAGTGTTATCAATAGAGCTGCTTCGAAATCTTATCTTTGCTGTATATACTATGTAACAGGCAGACAGTTATACAACCAAACATTTAACCGTTGATGGTTGGTTAATTGTTTATGAGTAACAATCAGGGGATTTTGTGAGTTTCAGTCGGGACACACAGCGAGCAGAAATACACTCTTTGTCGCTTAAACTACAGTGTCGACATAGAAGAATTATATTTTGAGAGCAGAATAGAAACGAAACATGCTGCATATTTTTCTGATGTACAATCAGAAAGAGCATGATGAGAAAGGAAAATCATAGGAACAATCTTACATGTGCCTTACACTCTCATTATGATGATAGGAAATGACTAATTTTTTTAAAATTTAGTAAAATACGGCATAAAAATACTTTAATATAAAATGAAATGTAGTGGAGAATAATATTTGAAGATTCTTCATTTTCTCAAACTCTCTTAATTGTTCTTTCGTTTCATTTGCATGTAAAGCTAAAAGTTTTATAATTTATGGAAGTGCGTAGAGGATAAGAATGCTGCTTTGAACTCTATCTCTAATCTATTTAATTAACTTTCACATGCAATGACTTGCTTGAAATAAAAAGAAACAGCTTTTAACTTGAGAAGATTCTTTCTTTAGAATAGCTTTAAAGACTTGCTATCAAACGCAACGTGTAGGATTATATGGACGCTATTTCGACAGAAATAGAAATTTGGTTCGTGATCTATCTTCTGTCAAAGGATATAGGAAACAACTTTACGATATCTACATGAGCCATTTCTTTGTTTGCGTGACGCAGAAAGAGACGATTTTTTTTCTGCTGCTTGGAAGAAAACAAGACAAAACACAACCATTAACTGATGGTATATTTTGAAGCGAACAAAACTATTGTATTAAATAACTGTTGGGTAAAAGGAAATAATATCTATGTGGATTTGTTCTGAAAGAAACAATAATTTAATTTCAGTTTTTGTGATTTTCTTTTAATGTTTTCAGTAGAAACGTGCCGTACGTTTTATAAAATGTGCAGATTGTAACATGTGAATATATAAATGGCATACAGTGCCTACCTGTCCTTCAATGTGTATTTGCTATTAAAGAACATTATCCCACGGTGTACATTAGTGTAAGGGAGAGGTGTGTGGAAGAATATTAAAATTGTTTATTTTTGTGCAAAATTATAAAACGTTTTTGACAGCGTGCCAAATTGTTAGCAGGAAGAGGGCGTGGGCCCCATTATAAAGGATCAACTTAAACTTAATATAGACATTTTCATATAGTAATTAGTAACAACAAATGTAATATAAAATAGTGCGTATCGCAAGTAGCAAATTCGTTTTGGACCAAGAAAATCTGTATGTTTAAACGTTAGGTTAACCTTTTTCAGTACGGTTTGACCTACTTACTATTTTGCCTTTGGCTATATCATATGTCTTAAAAGCAAAGTTAACGTAGTTCAAACTATATAGTAATTGCAATGTACGTGTTGGTCAGCTGTTATTTTTCAGATTATGCAACCAAACTAGTACCAAATTTCATACTGAGGAAATGTATTGTTTACTCAAACGGAATTACCCATATTTTTACAGTAGCTTTAGACAAAAAATATATTGATTCCATCCTCTCTTTATTCCATTACACGTTTTACTGTCCCGTCTTCATTTATAGTTGAACATATTCAAAACTTGTCTGCGGCTGGATTCAAACCTACAGCATTATGATTTATTATCCGTTGTTTTAGCTACTACGGTACAGAGCCATCATTCAAGAATAATACGTCAATTAAGCACTTCAACAATTTAGACATGGAATTTGGTGTCATCGGCAGTTTTTTTCATTACGGATTGATTTTAAGCTGGGAGCCTGTAGAGGTCTTTGCATGTTATTTTGTGTAACACGTGTTACTTTTCCATTTCACTGGCTTTCTCAAACACACACGACGCTCTTCGGAACGACGCCAGCCATTGTTGATTGATATCGCACAGAGACATCTTCATAGAGTGATATTGCTCTCAACCTGATATTTTAACCTGCCAAGCGTTTTGTACGTTTTCTGGTTGAAGTACAATACTTTCTTAAATTTCAAGAATGATATTGAATGTCAAAATATCGTACCGTACGAATGTTTATATCGATGTTTACTCAGAACGTCCAACTATGATCGATACCCGCGTTTTTGGCCCAGTATTGGCTCGACATTCTTTTGCTGCTCGGGTGGCTCTGTACTTTATACTTTGGTTGGAAATGAAAGGTGACCTAAGGCCCAATGCTGGATGATCTTATTATCCCAAATTGCACGTTGAATAAACAGTGTTACGAGAAGACAGACTTCTAGATGTTAAATTGTTTTTATGTCCGTTTCACTATGAATGTACAAAAGACTGCTACTAGAAAATATATAATTAGATATGCACAAGGAAATAAATAAATATTCACTGCACATAGTAATTTTATTTAAAAAGTAACTAATATACAATGGGGCTTTTATACAAAACATTTGTGTACGTGTATTCATCAGTACTGATGCCTGCGCGAATATTCTAATGACAGTAAATTTTTGCCCCAAATTTCGAACCGGAATCAGCTAATCAGTGTCCAAATGCCATTGTTTAGTTTTCTCAACTGGAAGCGAAATTATACCACATGAGTGTTAGTTTTTGGTTATAGAAACAAGCACTAGGTCAATATATGCTTTAACATATTATTTATGGTTGGGCCTACGTTATATTTGTACCAAAAATATTACCAACCGTTCACACGCTATTCGTCACGTTGGCCCTTCGTTAGTTTTTCCGACTATTGGTTTATCTGGTGATTTTTTGGTCTTTGTTGGAAATCCAAGCCTCCATAAAAAAACATTGTCGACATAATAATGTACATTGGCCCAGCGAAGCACAGTTACTTGAGATATGTCTGTATAATATTCAGGGACCAAATTACTTTTTGTCTTTTAAATTATTTTCTTTTAGGATCAATCTAGAATATAGTGACAAATTTTGAATTAGTGACAAATAGTGACAGTTTTACCTCGTTTTTAGTTTATAATATATTTGCTTTTCGTGAAATTAATATGAACTACACCACACTTTTAGTGCGCAAAAAAGTTATGAACTTTGGTGTGCTGATATCCAATTCATGCACATAAAGTTTACTTAATAGTTACAAATGTACTGAAAGTGATCTGAAAACATGCTCTGGATAATGTTAAATTCAGTAAATATGAATTTACTATGTGCAAAATATGCACTATAGGTAAGAAGTCAATAAAAATACACATTGATCATACAGAAAACTAATAATTTTTCAGCACGTTCACATTAAAGTTCACACCCGTTCATATAAAGTTCATTTTTGGTGATTTTTTTGTGTGCTTTTTGTGCCAGGAGATATTCAGTGTAACACCGAGTATAACCAAGAAGCATAATATTTCAGGCTAACGGAGCCCTAGCTCTACTCGGTCAGTAGCACTATCTTTATCACGTAAATGACGTTCTAAAAATTCATGTAATGTGTGTTTGATATGATTTAAAAAAAAATAAAAACACTGCCATCTGTTGAATCTTCCTTGTCCGTAAGGGCACCGTCGCGAAAGTATTGATCTAAACTTTCTTATTAACTATACTTTAGAAACGGATTTTGTTTCGTACATCATATAATAGCATCTTAATCTATTCCAGGTAAAACAATAATATTAACAAGCCTTCATGTTTTCCTGTGTTAGAATTTTACTGATTATTGTTTCCGTGGTAACGGCACATATTTGGTTATATATAATTCACAACCGTATTCAAACCACTACTGGATGACGCCTCTCCCGGAGGGAGCAGTTGGTCTACTGCTTCCACCCTGACCAGACGTGTTGGGAGACGTGAGCCAAAGGTCTCAACTGTGATCGCCACTGTCTGTTATTCACAGCAGCTCCCCAAATGCATCATGATGCTATTCGTGGGCACCGTTCCAGACCCTCTCACTTTGGAGAAAGTCCCTTGGCAGAGCCCGAGACCTCACGAGCAGCAGTCAGCGACGGTAACCACTAGACCAGTAGGGCGGTCATTGGTCACTGGTAATTCGATGAATTCCCTTAAGAAGGAGATGGAGTTGGCCGCAGCGGCCGGAAAGTTGGTGTTCGATTTAACATGAATTCTCACACAGTTTTTAGGCAAATCATGGTTTCATTCCGTTCTTTCGCAAAAATTACTGAATAGTGCCATCAATATGATGCATCTCGTTATGGAAGTACAATTTGAACTCTGTACATGATATTCTCTTCTTATAAATACGGATAATTATAATAAAACATCCCATAAGAAAATTATCAAAATTGGAGGAAAACGTTTCCCGTTTTATTACATTAAGGAAAAGACCTAAAAGATTCACACTTTTTTGAGAATGGAGTACTATCTTCATATTTTTGCGCTACTTCGCTATTTTTAGTTGTTTCCTAAGACATTTATTACACAATCGATGATAAATTATATCCTTCATAATTGAATCGACAGAAATCAGAGATTTAGTTTTTTTTTCGTATTCAAGGAGTACCTGCCAGGTGGTAGGCACTATGGTCACTCCTCATCTTACTTACCTTCACAGCGGGAGCCGGTTCTTTTGCAAACATACGTTAAACTTCTTAACAGAGGCGGGGAGAAACGAAATAATCGTAAACAAGGGGAACTTCAAATACGAGGAATTGCAAAATTTAGGACCAGTTGGAAACTGCTGACGGTGGTAACGCAAGGGAAGAGCTGCTTAGTTCATTACATAGTTTGTATCAATGCTACAATTTATTATTATCTGGGGAGAGACTTCGTCCAGTAGTGGATCGAATAGGCTATGGTTGCGATTTTATATATACACTGTATATAACAATTATACACGCAAAGCTTCCACATAATTTACCAGGTATTGTAGTGGCGCAATGGCGCCATATTGCAACAATAAAATATGAACTACTAGCCGATATGCCCGCTCGCTAGTGCGGGGTGAGTAAAGTACGTTGGCAACACTAATAGTCGTACTAAATCTAATGCTAAAACTAATACTAATGCTAAAACTAATACTACAACCACTACTACTACCAATATTACAACTACCACTGTTACTCCAACTACTAATGCTACTGCAACTACATTTATAACATTAAATTATTAACAACATCACATAATGTGTTTTAAAACACTAAATATTTTTAATTTACAACAATCCAAATTTGAATTTAAAAATTTTAACGATTTATTTATTTCTGATTGTTGTTTTAATTTAAAATGGAAACAGTATATTTCCCATACAGCACAGGTACATTCTAGGAATATGCTACAAATATTCCCATGGGGATGTTGTAACATCCCAAGGATATTTTACGATATTCTTAGTATATGCGTAGGATATTCAACGAATGTCTGAATGTCCTAAGGATATTTCTGGGGATATCCCAAGTATATTCTATCAGTACAAGAACCTCTTCGGGGTAAAGGGAAGGGTAATGCAGGAATTCTACTCACAAAAGAAGTGATATCCATTTTGTGAGTGACTTTCTTTGTGTTACTATAGCGGAATTGTTTCCTTTCTAATAAAATTAATAAGAATAAGAGACTTAGTATCCTCCCTTCCCCAACAGGACAGAAAGAAAGTCACTCGCAAAATGGATATTACTTATTTTGTGAGTAAAATTCTTGCGTCACTTTTACCTTTACCCCGAAGGGGTTCTTGTACTGATATAACTTATTTTGTAAGACTGCATATGTTTGTTTTTTAAGTGCATAGTCTTCATACAAAAGGTCGATTTTGGACCCTGTTAGGGTCCGTATCTCCAAAACTGTAATTCCTATCAAAAATAAGCATTGATTGCCTCTACGAAGCCCGCAATCGACCCCCCAAACCCCATGGTATTAACCAGTTATTACTAAAGCAAAAAGACAGTCAGAATAACAGAGCCCATTTTCTATCATTTGTAAAAATTCTTTGATTGGGATAAAAAAAGTCATAGCTTTTGAACCCCTTCACCGATTTTGACGTGTGAAAACCCGTTTGAAAGATATTGAAGCGTAGATTACGCTTCTGCAAGCTTCGGCCGCCTATACGGTCTGTGGTAAGTGCTATCACCCGAAATGTGAAATTCTGATTATTTTTTTTAATCGTCCTAGGGGTCCCAGGAAAGTCCTACCGACACATTTTTTCTTCTGTGTCTTAGTATGGCACAGCACTTTCAAATACAAGCTGAAGCAATTAAGCATCAAAATCGGGCTTATAGTTCGCTAGATCGAAAAACAGTGCTGAATGAGTGACCCGGTTTGGACTATGCCTTTACTGCATGTTCCGTATGTTTAAAAAGAAGTCCAATGGAGGGCGCGCGTGTATGCCCATTTCAGAACATATTCATGTTATTTTTCCTGTATTTTGTAAAGAAAGTTTTATTATTATTTAACGGTAAACCTGCAAGGAATAATGTTGTAAATTATTCATTAATAATCAATATTTGTTTTTATAAATAATTTATGTTCAAGTTCAATGGCCGTCAAAGTTTAATGCAGGTGTCTGCATATATTGGGTGACAGATACCTGGCCGTCAGATCATTAAGTAGTGCTTTTTTTTTGCTTTGTTGGAATAAAGCGAACATCTTAAGTAGTTGAACCACTTAATTTTTATTATTGGACATTCGTTTTCTTGCAAAATATATTTGAGTTGTTTGGCTGTGAACTTCGTTATGTCCAAAATGTTTAAATTGAGACATACACCCTCCATTCCAAAAGAAACCGAACGTTTTAAAAAAACAAAAAATCAATGTACATTTTGGAACAAATCATTTTTATTAATCAATGTATTTCCCTTCTGCATCGATACACATATTTGCACGCTCCAACAAGTTGTCAAACGACTTCTCCATGTCCTTTATTGGAATGGTCTTTAGGACGGCGGTCGTCGCCTTCTCAATGGCTTCAATCGATGCGTGCCACTTTCCTTTCATCGCCAAATGCAGTTTCGGGAACAGATAGAAATCGCACGGAGCGAGATCTGGTGAATAGGGCGGATGATGCAAACGAATAATGTGATTTTTGACCAAAAATTCAGTTTCAAGTCGCGAACGATGTGATGGTGCATTATCGTCCAAAAGAGTCCAACTGCCGATTTCTCGATATTCGGGCCGAATACGACGAATTCTTGCCAGCAAACGCTTCATGACGCCCAAGTAAAACTCTCCAGTGACTGTCTGGCCGGGCTGAACAAATTCTTTGTGGATAATTCCTTTTGAATCGTAAAAACAAATCAGCATCACCTTAACTTTTGACTTCACCAAGCGACTTTTTTTGGGTGGTCCTTCATCCGGCGCTCTCCATTCAGCACTTTGCCGCTTTGTTTCGGGCTCATATTCAAAACACCACGTCTCGTCACCAGTTACAATCGATTTCAAGAAGTTTCGATCCTGCCGAGCACTTTTAACAATGTCTTTGCAATGCGCAATTCGATCAACTTTTTGGTCTTCGGTGAGTTTGTGTGGTACAAACCGCGAATTAACCTTCTTAAGGCCCAAAACTTCGGTCAAAATGCGGTATGCGGTTGTTTCAGAAATGCCTAATTCCATTTCAATAACTTTCACCGACGCTTTTTTGTTATGTTTGATGAATTCACGCACGTTTTCGATGTTTTCTTCCGATAATCCGGTTCTGGGACGGCCTGATCTTTCGTCATCATCCAGCGTCTCTCTACCCGATTTGAATCGCCTGAACCACTCGTAAACTTGCGTACGGGATAGACACTCATCACCATATGCATTTTGTAGCATTTGGTGCGTTTCAGTAAAAGGTTTACCCAGTTTAACACAAAACTCAATTGCAGCTCGTTGTTTGAAACTCATTTTCCGACCGATGTACACAACACACTGACAGTTGAAACGCAATAACTTTGTTGCCGTGCATCCAAATGTCATGACATTTATACCAGTTGTCAATGAGGGACTACGCCATCTACCGGTAAAATATTACAACAGATGGCACTAGTGGTACTATTTGTTTTCAAAAGTTCGGTTTCTTTCCGAATGGAGGGTGTATATTACGGGATTCGTGACAGCGTAAGCTTCAATATTAGTCTGTGATCGAAGTGAAAAACTTATTATTTACCATTTATATTTTAACGAAAAAACTTATTCTCAGGTACGAAGCCTACAAAATCTTTTTATTATTGTTTATTCATTCATGGAGAAGTGCCAACCCTATTGAACTTAACGAGTTTTCCAACCGGATGACTCAGTTGTTATTCTGTTAAAAATGTAATTCCAATATATATTTCATATAGCTACTTGATTAGTTTTATTCACATTCTCCAATATTTTCAGTTTTCTCGGCAAATGAATAATAT
>JAGDQP010005915.1:27494-37575 GCA_022664845.1 Lepisma saccharinum | reverse complement strand
GAATAGAAAATGCAAATGACATTTTAATACTTGCAGCTGAACAAGAAGAGAAACTTTACCTCTTTTAGACTTCAGCAGCAAAACATGTGAAGCCTTACAACCGCTTTGTCCGTTTGTCGGCAACTTCATCTCACCACCAAGTATTAGGGCTGGAAAGGTCATTCAAGTGTCGTTGCAAAGATCTCGGTGAGACTAGCACAAACCCGTATAGATAATATACATTGTAGGAAAGTGCCAGAGATTTGGAGTAATTTGGAACTACTGATGCTAGAAAGGTGGTTAAGGTGTCGTTATAAAGATCTCGGCAAAATAAGTTCAAACATGTATCATTTATTCGGATCGCAGAGGCGATTCCCGATTTTTTTGGGGGGGGATTTCAACTTTGGAACTACTAGGGCTAGCAGGGTGGTTGAGATGTCGTTGAAAAGGTTTAAGCAAGGCAAGTACAATCCCGTATCAATAATTCAGATCGCACTGGCGGTTTCCAAGTTTGGGGAGGATTTTCAACTGTAGAACTTCTAATACAAAAAGGTGACTAAAGAAAACGCTGGGAAAACCCTAAGTCAGGACTGTCTGGCGCTAGGATTCAACCCACGACCTCCTGAATGATAAGCCAACACTGAGCCATAGCCGCTCGGTTTTAATTCGCATTATTGTTCCGAAAAAAGAAAGACACATGTACAATAGAGAATAAAAAGAAGTACCAATGCCAACAGCACATCAAATTGAAGAAAATTTGTTATATCCTAGAACTGGTGTGGTTGTTTAAAAAAATACCTACTTGACTATCATACACGAGAAGATGAAGGAACCAGATCGTGTGAGTTCCATTGTACTAGTAACGTTTGTGTTATTTCATCTTTTCGTTAAATGATTAAGAGAACAGAAAATTCTGTAAATGGGGGTTTGACGTGAGATCTGTTTTGTAGATATTTGAATGCAAGAAAGGTGTTTGTGAAAATTATCATGTGAGATTTATAATCAAATCAAGGACGTTTATGGTGTTGTGATTAAGGATGAATCAACAATGAGGCGATTAATTTGAAACCTTATTGCTGAAATAGAGAACGTACATAATGGTGAACGAACCCTGCGATCCTGTAGTATTATACATGATCTGTTGCATCGTGTCAGTGAAAATTCATCATATACTGTATATCCGTATTAGAAACAAAAACATCCACGAAAAATTTCCTCATGTTTATCGTGACGTAGTTTATGAAACTGTCACTATGATTCTGAATTGACTCGCGGGTAAAGCGATTGACAAGAGAATCCAGCAGTTTGTCACTCGTTAGATAAATGTCAAGAGTAAAAACAGTATAATTTGTATAGATGTAAATTAAAACGTTCGGTAAAGAAACAGACTTATTATTTACTTTCCAATTCTAAATCGGACCCAAATTTCCGAATTACTCTCCTATATGGATATTGTAAAAGTCCTGTGTATGTCCTAAAATAATAAAACACAGAAACTATTCGCGTGAGCTCTCCGAAGTTCTATCAGTCCGTTTAAGTACTTTATTTCTAATCTTCTTGAAATTACCAAGATCACATGCTAAATACTTGACTGATGTCGGTAGAGATACCTTTGTATTTAGGTGTACTTTTAATGAGACAAATTCATAATGACGTAACTGTTGTTGGTAGAGCACATACCAGGTAGGTTAGATTACATTGAAACTTAACTTAGCTGTGCTGGTGAAGAAATAAAACATTAGGTTTATATCCATTAAACGCAATGAACCTAAATGTTGGGCTCAAGCTGTTAGAAATTATTGCAAAATTAGGTTATTACTGATTATGATGAATTCCACATACTAGAAACCTGAATAAGTTAGAATAAACCCTGACAACATATCTTGCTTTAAGGAAAGTTCTCAGCAGAATTTTCTGTCAAGCCTAGTGAAAGTGTTGTAATTGGAAGGTAGATACTGAGAGACTTAAAGTGCTAGACTACCTCACAATTCCTCGATACCAAACTTCTTATATATATAATAAAATCTGGATTCCATGTTAGAACATGTCGTAACGTACAAGCAATCATGAATTTACAATAATTTATGTGTGACGTTCTGCATTCAGTGTGGTGCAAAATGCAAGACTATAGGAAATTTCTAAGCTTGGTGTCTATTACGTATATGCAAGTATGTTGTTTTACTTTATTTAACAAATGCTTTTATATAAGTCTAATTATTTCTGATAGTTGTTACAATAATTTATATACATAGTTAATTAAGTTAGGCCATACTCTATGAAATTTAACGGGTGGTCTTCACTATATCTAGAGTGGATTCAGGGAAGGTGACTATTAAGGGAAGATGCCTACAGTAGTGTAATTCCATAACCACGACCCTAGTTGGAAAATTTGTATGGTGTGAAAGAACTAGAAAGTATGCTCTCTGAAGAGCTGTAGTGAATGTCGCGTAATCTGTCACGTGGCGTCAAAACAAATCCTTTGCAAAATAAAAAATATATTTGTTTAGTCTAAAAATATTTTTTCCTAGTCAGTAAAGAGTTTAAGATTAGACTAAATTTCATGACAGAGTAGAAAATGCACTTGAATAGAGTGGTTTTGACTGTCTAGTACTCGCTTAGATATTTTCACAAAAAAGATGCGTGTATGACGGAAAACAGATGAAGTTACACCTTACACCGGAGGTGGGGATAGATTCCCACTACCTAAACACATTGCATCAATAAGACTGTTTTCATTGTTTTCTGGTTAGATACTCAGTTCTTTGAACTCTTCTTGACCAAAATGCAGTCATACAAGGACATTCGTAATTGGTAGTCTGCGTACGTCTTCAATGGAAATTGAATGACATTTACGGCCTAGGCTCAGGCCGGAATAAGTGTGGGTTGAGAAAGAAGTCGGCCGGGGCATAGTTTCAAAGGTACCATTCCAACATTAATCTTGTATGACTAATAGTAACACTGGATAAATCGCAATTAAGAGAAACGTCTCAGATATCGAACCCAGGGCCTACCGAACACGAAGCAACGCTCTACTAACTGAGCTACGGCTACTCCAGAAGGTATATCATACCTTAAATTTGCTGTTCTCTATGAGTGTGAATGTACAAAGTATACTGGTATATGTGCAAACCTTTGCTGTTCTCGTTCTGTTAATTACTCAGCAATGGTTTCTAGACCAAACTGTGTGGCTTCTTCCCTCAATTCACTATAATCATAATAATGGTCTTTGTTACGAGTACATTAATTTAACGATGAAAGAGAAAAGTTTAAGATCCAATTTTATTTTTAGTTAGTAGAAGTTTATAAATGAAAATCGACATCGAAGTTCTACCTGTTTTGCATTAGGAATTATAACATGTCATTCTTCGAGGAAAGTAAATCTCAGCAGTTTCTAAAATATTAAGAAATCGAAGAGTGCTATTTCCTTTGCATATCTATGTTCATGAGAAAAATTACAAAGCTCAGACTATGTAATCATATTTTAGAGATTTATTTGACTGAAGAAAATAATCCTTTTATTTTATGAGTCATTTACTTCATTTGTTTTGATAAGAGTTATTCGTGTACTTCATGAAGAATAAAAATGTTTAAACAAGAGGAACACAGGTTTTGGACATCTAATTATAAGTAAACATAAAATATTGACATGATTTACATATAGAGTAGGTGAAAGAGAAATAAATGCCGTAAATACAGCAGGGTACATCATGCATAAGATATTAATTAGCTGTAGCTTACTAATGTGTTCAATGTTGCATTCTACATGTGAATATTTCATTTATTCTATTAGCTATATACATACAAACAACAGCAGAAAGTGTGAAAATTGACCTCGTTCTACGTGTGATTAGAATAACTTATTGACAACGACCAAAATGAAAATTTCTCTCTAATTAACAATTTCTAGAATTATCTTCGGAGATTTACAGGTATGAAGGTTATTAAGTGTTAATATTTCCGTCGCTTCTGTATTTACTTATTATTCTCAGTGAGGAATCAGACATTTTCTCAATAAAATATCTTACACAGTAACGCCTTCGTAACTTACAAAGGATAATATCTAAGTGTTCCCTTCCGATTTCCTTGAAACTTTGCCTGTTTGTATAGGGGTTAAAATTAATAGACACGTATTTTTTCTGCAGAAACTGTATGAGGAGGTAAAATTCAAGAAAGTGCCATAAGTCAAAGGAATGTCCACCGAATAAGGTAAATTCTGCACGAGAGTAACAGAAAAGGTATAACAGAACACATAAAGCACATAAAAGGAAATAGCCACCAATGGCATTCCAGTTATACAGCTACTTACAATAATAAGTGGAGGTTGAATATATGATAAATAGAAGCAATTTCGTCCATTATAATTGTTTCACTGTACGCCTAATAGTTAGAAAACCAACACAATAGTACAAATGTGCGCTAAAACATGGCATGCCAGGATATCCCTTCATTTGGAGGAAGAATGTGTTAGTCCTTGAGCATCATTTAGAGAACCTCGAGAGAGTTTGGCAGAAATTACATTCACGCTAAGTTTTAAGAGATAGGAACTAAAGCAAAGGAAAATAATATTATGGCCATCATGCAGGATTCATAATTGTTATGCAAGAAAACTGATCTTTTTCGAACACAAACACACACATTCAGAGAGGGAAAGATAGAGAGGGCAAGGATAACTGTATTTGTTCCTAAATAGAAAAGTAAATCCTTTGAAAAGGTTATTTTTTAGCATCTCTCTCTTTTTCTAACGTTTTAGCTCTGGAACACTCACACGCACATAAAGAGTGCGTGTGCGTGAGAGAGTAGCAATAAGTCATAAAAAAGATGAAGAGAGAGAGAAAGAAGGAAACGTCAGAAAAGACAGCGAGACAGAAGGACAAATAAAAAATATGAAAACTACATTATCATCATGTTAAAAAACACACACACTGTTTACTCTGATTCTCGCCGTTGATACCTCGTAAGTTCTCGAAACGGAGATTAATATCTGTTTCCAGCCATTATTTTATGAGAAAAGACACTACCTGATCGAGAATCGAACTCAGGTCTCCCTGTTGAAAGTGTGAGTCGTTAACTGCTATTCCACAGGCTTGCTGCGTAAATGCTGCTTAATAAATGGTATAGTGTTTCTTTCTAATAATAATAACATGAAAAGTGGATACTTCAGATCATTGACGTGTTTTAATTGTCTTTGTTACTCCCATAGATTTTATTTTGCCCTTTCTAACCAACATTTGTAAATCATCTACTTCTCTATAATGTTCTCCGTTTTGTATGAGAAGTTTTGATTAGATTCTTCACGATCACTTTGTAAAAAAATCATTGGCTTCAACAGGGTGTGAACTTATGTTGAGTTACTTTAGTACTGAAAAGTCCAGCACGTTTCCCCTACGCCATCTTGCTAACGAAAGACATAAGCCATGAATGACTTAGTTCAGAGCTGATCTTTTGAAATAACCAACTTCGTCCTATAAATTGTTTAAACCAAAGTGCACGTTGAAAGACCCTAGGAAGGTAAGATGGTGAAAAGTACCTTGGAAGGAATCGTGATAAAAAATGCTACCATATTCAGCATCAGAAATGATGGCTCTTCACCAAATTTCAGCTCCAAAGATGCTAATCTATCCTCAAAATAAATTAAAGTGTATTTTTTTGCTGGTTTAACGATATCTCGTCGGATTTGCGTTCTTTTTTTAATTGAAATTTTCTCAAGCTCTACAAGATGGTAATTGTTTCATTTATGTTGACGCGAAATTCAAATTTGCAGAGAGGTTAGAAAATTTGAAATATGAATTAAAAAACCGAAGACAAAAGTGCTACATCGTGTATGCCCACCGCTAACCGGGACCTGCGCCCCTGCTCCGAACCTCACGCCGTCCTGCTCCCTTCGGACGCACCGTGCCCTTTTCACACCTCGCAGATCAGACCTGGTTTATTTATATATATCCGAGCTTTCTGTAGCCTCTATTTGTATGCCAAGCAATTATTAATAACAAATGTGAACATATAAAAATATATTTTAAAACAATATTGCCTCAGCCGGGATTAGAACCCTGGTTTTAATTTAGTAAGCCAACATCTTACCGCTGCACCAAGCTAGGAGCTGGCAATTAGTGGTTTGGTTATTGTATTTAAAGTGGATAGCGTCGGAGCCTGTCAATATGACATCTCAGGTGGTGATGACTTCCAACCTTTTTACTATTCTCTGCCTCAACTTTTTAGTGCGGTGTGTAAAAACTTGTAAGTTGCCTTTTTGGTTAGTGGTCCATTGATTCCACGCAAGATTGCACTTGTGCCAGACTATCATCTCGGAAGTGTTCCTAGTGAGTCGCTGTAGAGAAGTAGATGATTTACAAATATTGGTTAGAAAGGGCAAAATAAAATCTATGGAACTCACAAAGATAATTAAGAACACGTCATTGATCTGAAGTATCCACTTTTCATGTTATTATTATTAGAAAGAAACATTATACCATTTATTAAGCAGCATTTATGCAGCAAGCCTGTGGAGTAGCAGTTAACGACTCACACTTTCAACAGGGAGACCTGAGTTCGATTCTCGATCAGGTAGTGTCTTTTTTCGCATAAAATAATGGCAGGAAACTGATATTAATCTCCGGTTCGAGAACTTACGAGGTATCAATGCCGAGAATCAGAATAAACAGTGTGTGTGTTTTCTTTAACATGATGATAATGTAATTCTCACATTTTTCATTGGTCTTTCTGTCTCACTGTCTTTCCTGACGTTTCCTTCTCATGCATTTGCTTCTCTCTCTTCTTCTCTCTCTCTTCATCTTTATTTTTATTACTTATTGCTACTCTCTCACGCACACTTACTCTTTAGGTGCGTGTGAGTGTTCCAGAGCTAAAACGTTAGAGAGAGAGAGATGATAAAAGAATAACCTTTTTCAAATGATTTAGTTTTCTGTTTAGGAACACAGACAGTTGCATTCTTACCCTCTCCATCTCTCTCTCTCTCTGTATGTGTGTGTTAGAACAAGACAAGTTTTCTTTCATAACATAATTATGAATCCTGCATGATGTCCATATTATTATTTTCCTTTGCTTTAATTCCTATCTCTTAGAACTTAACGTGAATGTAATATCTGCCAAATGATTCTCTAAATGATGCTCAAAGACTAAAACTTTTTTCCTCCAAATGGAAGAATATTGTGGGATGTCATATTTTAGCGCACATTTGCACTGTCGTGTTGGTTGTCTAACTATTAGGCGTACAGTGAAACAGTTCTAATGAAGGAAATCGCTATTATTTAAACATCGAACCTTTATTTACTTTTGTAATTTGCTGTACAAAGATACCAAAGTAAGACAAGTTGTTTCTTATGTATGGAGAAGGCAATGGAGGGGAAGGGCCTGTCTTATATAAAAATCATATTGATATATATGAACAGAAGGGCCAGAGAAAAGTAGTCGAGTGGATGGCACCAGAAAACTGAAATGTAAACTTTCCATTCATGATCTTGATGCCTCAATTTTTCACAAATCCAAAAATGTATGCAAAACTCTGTTATAGAATATGCCACAGCGTGTTACATTGACTGCTTAGAGAAAGTAGCTCAGGTACTCCTTATTGTCATTTATCTGCCCTTACAAGGTAGTATAAATGAACTAGAAATTAAAGTAAGAAAGCTGCAACTTGGTTTCTTGCAGGATTTCAAGGTACATAAACGTCTTAATAATGGTACTCTACAAAAAATGTATACATAAAGTTCGTTGACACTTTGCACATCATATTGCTGGCACCTGAAAACAAACATAACGTATACGGTTCGGTAATCCATCAAAACAGAAAGCCAGTGGATTCTCTAATCAGTGTGACATTTAGGAGAGAAATCTAGGATTAGGAAATCTAGGAGAGAACAACTAAGAGAGGAATTGTAGTTTAATAGTAATATTTCGTTTGTGGAAATAATCTCACCGTGTGGTAATATTATGAGATAAGGAAACTTCCTCACAAAATATCCAAATCCTAAATCCATCCACATAGGCCCAAACAAAAAGTACGTGTATCTTAAATTCAACCCCTATACACACTGGCAACATTTCAAGAAAATCAGATATGGTCATTTTGTGTTTTAGCATTTCCAAAGTTTGCCATTCTTGAAATTTGCAGTGGGGTGACCCTCAAAACGTTTTCCGGACCAAACAAAAAATACATATCTCTTAATTTAAAACACTCTACACGCTTGCATAATTTCAGGAAAATCGAATATGGACATTTGTGTTTTAACACTTCGGTATTTTGCCATTAATGAAATTTGGATGGTCTTTGCCACCTCAAAGCTTTTTGGACCGAAACAAAAATATACGTATCTGTAATTTAACTCCTCTATAAACATCCAAAGACTAAGGGAAATCGGAGGGGGACATTTTGTGTTTCAGCATTTGCACATTTTACCATTCTTGAACTCTGTACAGGGGTTGCCCCATCAAACCATTTTGGGGCCAAAGCAAAAACAGGTGTTTCAGCTAATTTTAACCCCTCCACAAACGTGCAAAAGATTTACTCTTACGAAATTCAGAAGGTGAATCGTAGTTGATGGGAATATTTCGAAGCTCCTGACCTCTAGTGAAAGGTATATGTCAGTCAACACTCATAATTATTTCAGTTATGCGCAATCGGTGTTGCCATGAGGAATGATACGTGGCCATAAACCTTTGAACTCCTTAACTTTGGAATCTGTTATTTAACATACAGTAGGATATTTGAGGATATGGGATGTGTACCCCGTAGCTCTTTTGCAACTAACGAGTATGTGTTATCTTTCCAAGTGCATTGTGCCCTGATGTAACTTGATGCATCAGATTAAGAGTTGTGCTCTGGTTGCTGCCGTCTGTGCAGAACACGGTGGTTTAGAGAATGCGTCGTTTTTTAAAGTTGTCAGATTATTTTTGCACAAAGTAGAAAACGAGTTCGAAGTTTCCAGGGAGAATGTGGCGCCTGTATCGAAACGAAAAACTGCATCTAAAGCTTTAGACACAATTAGAACACCCGAGTTTATACAGAACGTGCAGAACATTATTGTTGTTATCACTATTGTACACTCATGCTAAAAAAATTCGCATGTCCTTATTTAACAGTTTTTCATAAATAATATTTTCCTCCTTGGATTCTGGCGTTCGTTTAATTGTTTCACTTGTAAAGAATGTAAAAACTAATATTTCCTGAAATTTTGTCACAAAAATATTAATTAATAAGGAAACTAGGCAGAAAAAACTAAATATTAAGAAATTGTCGAAAACTTTCTAAGTCGAAAAGTCAGAAATTTGGAAACATAGGTAAATTCACAAGGAAATTTAGAGAAAACGACGGGAAGTTTTTTTGCTCGACGTAACAGTCCATATCTTTAGAACTATCTGAAACTAAAAATAGAGAAATGTTAACTCAAATGAAACGATACGCAAACAAAGGTAACATACGTAATGCATGCGCCGTATAATCATGTGTCAGAAACTATTATCTTCCCCGAAAACAAGCGAAAAAAGACATAACATCTCGTTTAACCTTCGAAGTGAAGACTTTCAATCAACGATTCCTTAATAAATGTTTATCAAAAAGTGTTAGAGCACAACGCTCTCGTGTCGTAGTGGTTAGGTTTTGGACGTGTGGAGTGAAGGGGCCTGAGTTCGAATCTCCACCCATCCCTAGTAATAAAAATAATTTCGAATACAAAACGGGTTTATTAACTTTTGTAGTTCGCGATTTTTTTCTTTTTTGTATTATCTCATTGTTGATGGAATGGTCTTTCTTATATTAAGAGTAGATACTTGGAAAAGTGTAAGTGTTGTGTTTTAATTTTTACGAGACAGTAAAATATGTGCTCAAAACTGTATTATCATGTAAGGTTTAGCAACAGGTCCTATGAATGTATGTGCTCCAAAGCAGTTGCACTTCTAATCTCTAAGCCCAATCCGAATTTAAAATTAGACACGCATATTACGTCGTTTCAAATTCCAAATAAGTATCAGAACATTATATATATAAATATTACTTTCATGTTATTTAAAATATCCTTATCTGACCCTTAATTTAGTTTATGGTAGTAGTAGTAGTAGTAGTAGTAGTAGTAGTAGTAGTAGTAGTAGT
>JAGDQP010005915.1:12300-26430 GCA_022664845.1 Lepisma saccharinum | reverse complement strand
TATCGGTTACTGAGAGAAATAAATGAAAATTCCGGCAATCACGGGAAAAGTCTTTTTCTGGCTGTCCCACAGAAACAGGAAATTCTCGGTTCATATGCACTGATCTTGCTCTCTTAGTACACGAAAGCGGAATTATAATTAATTTAAGAGTACTTGAGAACACTTGAGCACTTTTAAAGTGTCCGGACTGTAATCCATTACACTTCTTTGAGAATATTTGGAATCTAATAGTCTATTCGTTCTTAGGATGCACTACTCTCCAACCAAAGATATTTGTTACTTGTCATTCAGTAGGCATAGCTAGCATTATTTCAGTAGTTCTGTTGACACCTGACAAAATCCATACCGAGGCGACGCGGACAGTCATCAAGGCAAAAGGAGGACCTCAATCTTACTGGGTAGACGCACCAATTCATTTTTGGCACTTCAATGTATAGTATTTCTTTTCGTAAGAAATTGTCATATTCACTTTCACAAAGGGTATTTAACAGAAAATAGTTCAGATTCGTTATATGGATTTTTGTTTTAAAAGAAACATAATTTTCAACGAAAGATTTCGACTACATTCTGGTGTTTTACTGGTGAGTAATGCATTGGAGTAAAATATGAGCTTTTAGAACTTAGGAATAACTGAAGAGTAGGAGGATGCAATGATGTTGAGATAATGATGTCTACTGTTGTGTTTTCAACAATTTGTATTCAATCAATCTGAACTTCTGATCAGCGCAGAGCAAACGAGTCTTAACTGTCTTAACAGTCGGTAATGCCTGTGAATATGTTTTATTAAATAAATACATTTAGGGCTGCCACCGTCTTGACTTTCGATATGGCACTATTCCAGATTTTAAAGTCATTTTTTTGTTTCTATTCCTGAATCGAATTCGGCGCCATTTGGAACCCTGAAATATGAAATTAAAAAAAAAAAAAAAGTAGGCGTTTTGGTGCTGCAGTTATTTTAAACTACAGAATGCAAGCATTCATCTTATATTTCGAATGTCGAATGTTTTCGAATTCAGAATCGTATTCATAACGTTCCAGAGTTTTCAGATCTTAACTTGAAGGAAAATGGGATGTTATTCCAACATACGTCTCTTTTAGTTTTCCTGATATTGAATTTTGATCCTTTTCCTCAAAATCAAACTGAATTCCCTTCGGAAAATACAGATATGAATTTTTTGAAAATTGGCCTTCTATTGAATTCGTATTATGAAATTATATCAGGCATATCCGTACCCTCAATCTCAATACAAATTCAGTAGAAATTTGCTACCACTGACAATACCATATCATTCCATGGCAAATTCTAAAACAAGATTACACTTTGCAAAATATTAATAGGATGCTCACATCCAAATATTCAGATGTCAAAAAATCAGATAGTAATGAAACTTTGTATATCGATAGAGTATCTACAAAAACCCCTACAATATTTTTCTAGAACCTGCTGTTCAGTAGGAAAGAAGAGAATGACAATTATTAGTGAGATCTTACATACGGAGAGTTGTAGCAGCTTTACTGTAAACATTCGTTTCAGTAGTTCGGATATAGCAAAAGTAGAGCTTTAGCTTAACGTTTAGAATGTTCATGGTTCGAGTCCTGGACGTGACGTGTTTTTTTCTTTTTTTAATTTTCTGTAGTACCTGTGCAAATATTATATTTTACAATATGTTTGTGATACGCAAAGATAATGTTTTTGTTTATTATATTCTTCGTTACGTCTGTATAGTGTTATAATTGGATCGCCGCGATACTCTGTGCGGTTCCTGTCCAACGTTGACCAGATTTATCATAACAGTGGTTCTCAAAAGGCGTTTACTGGCACACTAGTACATCGCGAGATTGTTTGCCTCCCGGTATGGCCTATGTATATGTTGCGGGAATCAGAATTACCAAGTTGGTCAGATTAGAGCGTTTTCTTTACATGAATTTGTAAGGGAATTTTATGTTTTAGTTTTTCTTTAGGTTTGAGAACATTTCATTTTTGAAGATGAGCCAATGCGGGGTATTATGTGTTTTGGAAGTTGATATGCATTTGCCTGACATGTTCTGGTTTTCTTGAACAGGTGTGGTGACCTTAAGGGAGACCTCTGTTTTTTAAAAATTGTTCATACACTTTATATTCCCTCTCCGTTATAGCTAAACATTTTGTTTTGTTCAGAGGAAGTCCAGTGATATTGTCTTTGCTTTGGTTTCTTCAGTTTCGTGGGTTCAATGTAGAAATAGTTTTCGTCGCGCATATTTTGATATGTAGATCCAATTCAAGTTGTGGGATCACATCGTTATAAGATATTTGCCACCACGTTTACTTTGCCTGTGATATCATGCAAAGAAATGTCGTGAGTTAGTTGGTTGTGTTTTTGTGGAGATTTTGTTACCCACAACAAGACTCAGTTATTTTTCTTATTTCGATGAGAATTTATTTACTGATTGTCTTCCTTTTAATAATGTTCCTCAGTATCAGCGGATGTAAGATTCCTGCCTCTAGTCGGACTTGAGTCCGAATTGTTTAGTGGTGTTCACTACAAGACACTGAGCTCAATATGATATATCCAAAGTATAGAAGGCTGCTATAATCGTCTATTTATTCTAATCTTATCATTGGGAATATTTGTCACTGCCGATCATCACTGCTTTTAACGATTTTTTTCAGTTCTAAAGAGATTGAAAAAAATACTTTCGGTTATTAATTTCCGATGATCGCCTCGCCTCGTCTAGTTGATGATTTGGCTGTGGAGCGTAAAGACGGTAAGAAAATTTCTACTGGCAAACTTGTTAATGATTGCTTAAATGAAGCCAAGACGTTACCCTCTGATACATTAGAGCTTTCATCTGCTCTGAATAACACTTTACAAAAAGTTAACAATTAAAATGTCCTTATTTTATTATATCAGATATGAATGTTACTTGTTTATAACTACCGGTATATCATAATAATAGCGATAAGGTGCATGTGAATTACGTACAGTTTGGGGGGTGAAGTCAAGTTTGAGACGATGTAAATGGAGTTTTGCATGTCTTCTGTCGGTTTTTTAATGTATTATTTTTAGGTTGGGGCGATCTCGAGGATATGGAGAGTGACACCTCACAGGCGGAGTTCTAGAGGAATCACTGATTACGTATATGCAGAGTATAAAGCAATAACTATGCTTGGAAATAGGTGGGGTGAGCCAAGCAATATCTCATTTAAGGTATTTCTTAAATGATTCCCCCCCCCCTCCGAAGCTAAAACTGAAATGACGCCACTGACTGAGAGCCACTTTTGAGATTTTGCAGGACAGTAGTCTATAACCTCATCTACTGTCACGCTGCCGTGAGCTTCGCCTCTGGTCTATCAAATGTTAAATCTATACATTTTAAAGGACAGTCACTTTAACTATACTGCCTCTTAATTACTCGAAAATTACGTATCGTAGGAAAGTTTTGCAAAGACAGCTTATGCCTCAGAATTTATCAGGGAATAACAGGACCAATCTACATGGGAGCGAATTTTTTATTCAACCTCTATAACATGCCTGTATACTCCATCATACTTCCATCAGAGTTCAAAGTTCTGTTCCAAACTTTTTAGGAACTCCTGAGGAATCTGACACAGTACCTGACCTGAGAAAGTGGGAAAGTGAACTAAGTCTCCAAGCTTGAGAGGCTTTGTCATCCTAACACCACTTGGCTCGGGTCCTCTCATTTCAGTGGGTACCTGTCCACTAACCTCACTCAAACTCAAAGGTTCGCGACCCATAGATTACCACCTGTCTGTAACGTTACTACGTGTCTGTATCCGAGACGGAAAGATGAAATGGGTCATTTGAGGTCTCTGATATACCGCACCTAAAGTAGAAGTACCTCCAATGCTGGTAGGAGCCGCAAACCCAAACGGATACGGTCGTCCTACAGTCATACCAAAAGTCCAAATATCACTATTTGTAGTTGTTACTCGTGAGTCAGTACTCCCGGTAGTAACCAATGAAGAAATCATAATAGTTCCACCGCTGACACCACAAAAGATTAACTCTCGACCACGGTATGGTATAAAGCCTTTGTGAGTTTGTTTGGCCTGAGTTTTCCTAGGCTCACCAGGCGAAGAGATGACCTGAGTTCCCGACAACTCGCTCCTGAGCGATATCACCTCATCCCTGAGGGACTTGATCACAGAACCAAGTACTCGAGAACTGGTCTCGCACATGGAAGAAGTCTCCTCAAGTTGCGTGTTCAGCCTAGAATCAGTCTTCAGACCTGAATCCGCAACTTTTCGAGTGCATTTTTTAAAATAATTCTATATTGGAAGTGACCTCTTTCACTTTAACTTTCATAGACGCGACCTCAAAGGTTAACTTGCAAGCACTAGCCTCAATACTGTCCTTAACTGCGTGAGTTCACCTTTCAAATCACATATACTATTCTCAGACAAGGAGAGCTTCTCCTCCAGTTTACTTTCTGTTAAAGAGAGTTTCTCTTCCAGTTTTGCCTTCAATTTACCTTCCGCTAATTTTGAAATTACTTTCGGATAAGGATAGTTTCTCCTCAGTTTGCCAAATTGGCTTTAAATACCCTGGTTCATTCCACCTATCATCTAGAGAAGTTTCTCAAGATCGCTCTTAGGCAGGGAGGCTTCGGCGACACTTTCCTTTGAAGGATCATCAGTGTTCGCTGGTTCTCCAACTACCGTCATATCAGATTCCTTGCCCTGACGTTCCTTGCATTGCCAGTCAAAGCCACATTCAGCCAAATGGGCTCGTTCACTACGCGACTTCTGTACTCAACCGTGATGGACCTTACGAGCGCATTTACTGCAGCTTATCAGTGGTGCCATGGTGACAAAATCACAGCAGCTTAAATCTCCTACGTTACCGCGCGTACCGTCAGTCATTCTATGGCTTGACATCAACAAATTCAAAAACAAACAAATTGATATTAACACTAAAATTCCTTATCAACTAACAAAAGTATCTATCAATATATATCAATACACAAATGGCAGGGGCTCGGTTAACCACCAGATCCGTAATGGTTAATCTCTCAAAATTCTATCTCCAAGTCTGTTCACTTTACTGAAAAAAACTTGCTTTAAACCTAGATAATCGAAACTAGTAAGTAGGTGTCTTTTAAAGACAGGAAAAAAGTCCGCAATTTCAATAGGTTAGTTTCTAGAGAATGGTAAAAAACATTACAGAAACAAACAACGCGCATGCTCTCGACATCTCCGTACACACACCAAGACAACAAAGCCAACATGCACTTACATAGACTTACTTCATGCCATGCTCCTCACAATGCAAAACACAAAAGCGAAGCAAAACATGTACATGCTAGATTAAGTTACCACTCACTTAACATCAAAAGATCAGCACAGAATCACCATGCCCTATCTTACATGTCGTTACTAAATGTGACCAGACCGTGATCCAAAGTAATCGCAGTTCTTGTCACAATCTTCACTAAACTGCGACGCTATATGACCACACATCCGAAGAAAACACAGGAGCGTCCTGAAGAAACGATCACCACAAATGTAATGTATCGGACTTTCTCCTCAAAGGTAGGTAAACACAAAAGCAAACAAGGGGCCAGTGACGCTCTGCTGCCAAATGGGGCTTACCCAAAACATCACATAAAGTGGCAAAACCTACCTGGAAGACAAGCCAAACATTACGCCACAGAAGAGGGCACAAAAAAAGAGAGAACCGCTATTGGACCTAAAGAAAAGGCGGTTATCTACCCATCAGTGCCTTGCTTCAGCCTAGTACCATCGAAGACAAAACACACACTAATCTAGAACCACGAAGCATGCATTGAGGAAGCCCGAAGAGAAGTGCCAAAAACGCAGAAAGTTGGCAAAAGTAGAAGGCTTAAAACACGAAGAAAAAGGTCCCCCAAAAGGGGGAGGGAGAGACGCATGTGAGAACATTTCGCATTAAAGCAGAACACAAAACACTATTTTAGAGACCTAACACAACTAGACACCTACAATGTGCAAGGATCAACGCAGCCGCGCACTAGTTAACATTAATCACGAAATTTAGGTAAGCTCAAGTGATTTGACTATTCCCTAATGCTTGCTGAAGCACCGAATCAAAATATCAAAACTGAATTTCATCTGAAGTTATCTTCACATATGCACATGAAAAAAACACTTCGCGGACTGAAATAGCGAAAGGTTGTGAATCTTTACAGCAATAGTAAACTACCTACTTCTTAATAAAACCCTTGACACAACGAATATCTGGTAAGATATAGTTTTTTTCTTGCTTAAGAATAACAAATGCAATGCTAAAGACTGATTGCTGAAATTAAAAAAAAAAGTTTCTGAAGAAAAATTTTAGCACATCAAAACGTGGCTTTGAGAATGCTGTTAATTTCATATATCAACTGGTAAATTAATTGTTTACAGAAATGCTCTGCCTAAGAGCAGAGGCAAGAATTCACACATTATGTTCCAAAAGATTAGGTTACTTTCAATTTTCAAAACATGGTAGACATAGTACACTTTAGCCCAGCTAAACAAAATTTCTGTAATCACCGAAGCATAGAATTTACTTTCTACGAAAAAGATTAATTACAAATATAACTACTGGGCAGAAATTGACTTTGATATTCCAAAATCGTTGTCAAAATATTCGTATGTATTTTCCATTTTTGAACTTAACACAACCTAACCTCTAATTTGGAAATGCAGTCAAAATATACTATGGTTGGGTTAGGTATAAATTCACAGATAGAATTGCTATGAGCGGACTAGCTAATGGTTCACGAACGCAACGAAGGAGTTCTGAACTTTACTTCTAATCGAAATAAAACATTGCGAATAGGTTAAATTTTACTTTTAACAAAACGGACATATTGTAGAGGTTTCGTGCAATTAAACCACACAAAATTACGAAATGAACAAACAAAATGCTGCGTGGGAAAAGAACGTGCATTTGAAAAGTAGCATCAACTATAGTGCAGTGCAAGATAAAATATTCAACAGTTTCGAATCAATTGTAACGAGCTGTAATTTCGCTATCTAGATATATGTGAACCAGACTTGGGTTTCAGAGAGAGAATGAGAAATTTTAAGACATTAACCATACGTACCTGATAGTAAACAGACCCCCGACGCATGCCAAACTAAGCGGACATTACCACTATACTCTGGTTTCCACTAAAACCACAAATAACTGACATCCTGAAGGTTACTAATCACTTACGCACACACTGAGGAAAAGGGGCTTAGAACCACAAATGATTATATTTTATTTTATTTTAAAACGAAAGAAAACAACCACTGCACACCACATACAACAGAAAATCACCCCACACACTGCTGAAGCACCAAATGCATTACGTCGCACACATCCAGGGTCAACCATTATGGACGATGAAAACGCCAACTGCAAAATTTTAATTCTCAGTTTCAACCTTGTAGAATTTGAAGAAAACAGCTATCAACATTTGATATATTTCATTAGATAGGTTCACTTATATATTAATAAACTTTAAATACTGGGCTGCATTATTAATCCACTTCATATGTAATTTTCAAGGAATAGCCTGTTTCAGTGCAGCTTTACCAAGTCGACGGCCATAACAGAACTACTGACCGGCAACATCCAGTGACAGATGAGGAGCAAATCAGACAACAAGGAGCGGAGGGGTGTGTGGTTTAACCACCTAAATTCTCAACGAAATAAATCAACTATCAGATCCTTCAATTTATTTATGAAGATTTAAAACGAAAGAAAAATTGTTGAAGAAATGAATACAATAAAATATGCAAAGAATATTTTAACTATTAAAATGAAGAAACAATAAGAATAAAAATCTCGCCAATACAACAATCAAAGAGATGGCCAGAATGGCTCGGCTTTATTGTTATCTGGACAAGAAAACACTTTGAAGGAAAGCGAAGTATCACTGACAAAGCACGAACAAAAAATAAAAAGAAGACATGGGGAAAGAAAGGGGAGAGGGTAAGATATGTTGCGACCAACCGAAAATATGTCACTACATTATCAGTGTTTGTTGTAATGGTATTTTCATTGACTTTTTCATCGATATTTAACCTTTAAATAAATGTCTCTTGAATGTTTCGAAAATACTTTTTTCGTCCTCTTTTAATTTTGAATCTAATATTTATTTTAAATATTCATTTGAATATATTTCAACCATTATTAGCTGACCTAGTAGTCGTGCTGTTTTGGGCGCTTAGCTAAGGACCAGATGGTACCGGGTTCTAATATTGACTGGGATGTTTGTGGATTTTAGAGATTTAACAGCTAATGGACTCGAGACGGGCCGAAGTCATTAGTTACCAACATGGTCCATTTTTTAGAAAAATTAAAAATCAACCATTATTTAACGTTTGCCAAACCGTTGAATAGAAGGGCATATGCAATGTTAAAAATATGTTTCGAAATAAGTTTTCCCACCGTCCAGTTCTCGACAATGAAGATTACATTTATTCTTGTTTTTACCTCATGAGCAAAATTCCTCCACAGGATGGTTACCAACACGTTTCGATTTGTAGCGACTACGTTCAAGGTTATATGCATGCCTTTTACTACAGATGAAGTCTTCGTAACATAAAAGGAATAGTACAACAGAAGACTGATGACGACTCCGTAGCTGAATGGTTAGAGTGACGAGTTACGAACGACGAATGCGAGAAATTCGAATTCCACAGCAGACGGTTGGTAAATTTACAAACAATTAATGTATCATTATGAAAGCAACGGACAAGATCCAACTAAATATGTACACCAATGGACAGCAGCGAGCAATCATGCTCAGTTTTGGTCAACTAAAAAAGGGGGAACGGGCGGGCATAAACCACGTTAAAATCGTTTCTAACTTTGACGCTGAACGCTACGTTTATTCTAAAAGTTGATTTCAACCTGTTTCTCAATCATTGTTCGACGTCGCATACACCGTTGGACAGGTGGACACTCCGGTACATATACAACGTTAAATTCGCGTTTCGGTACTAACGTTTAATCCACGTATTTTCAACGTATGTGTGGTACTGGAGATAGGTTTGTTGCTTATCCTTCTTTCTTCAGCAAATAAAATAAAGTTGAGTAGCAGAGACGTGCAATAGTTATAAATTGTTGAAAAGTCGCAAATATTTAAGATTAGTAATTTTCAACAAGCGAAGAGACTGAGCGGCCGCTAATCAGTTGCAGAGCGTTTGATTAGCATACGGGATCCCTTGAGATCAATCCTGACTGTTTTTCCAAGGTTTCCTTCATTTATTGTAGGCAAATACAGGGATGAAATCTACAATATACCTCTCCCACATCCTATCACGGCGTAAGCTTCTGATGGCTAAAAGTCTTAAAATAAATTCAACATGCGAAGAAAATTGATAATGATTTCCGTATGTGAGATAGTAAGAGCCGCTATCATAAAATGGAGTTAGTTTGAATTTGGGAATTATTTCATGTAGGACTATGTCGTTTTAAATTTCGCATGCATTTTTTATAAGGCGTTGTTCAATGCTCCTTTCGGAAATTGAAAGTCTACTCCAAAGTGAATGTGACAATGTGTATTCAATGGAGACACCTTTATTCTCTTGTTATGTGGAATCTTTGTTTAGCTAAACCTTCAACTGAAGGATAGTAAAGCATATCCAAATGGCTTAATGACCTGTTTCCTCTGATGATACAGCAAGTCCGCACGACCACCACCACCACTACCTATCGATTTTGAGTGACGTCATAGCATTGGGAGAACTTGCGTCGACAGGAAGAATCGTAAAACTTTTAAATACTAGCAGGTCGTCCTATATTGCGTATAAGCCCTGAGATACCTACGGATGAGACAACGCAATAAACGTGATTTATTCGAAGGGAATATCATGTTACTGTCAACCAATTTCAGTTGTTTCCAACTGTTACAGGTTTTGCGTTATTATATTTAAATTTCTTTCGTAACAATCAAATAATTTCAGTTTCATAATGGCAAAGAAACCCTTTTGTATGAAAGCTAACTAAAGAATTTGTGTTTTCATTCTTTTGTATTTCCGTTGTTTTTACAGTTAACCAATCTTTTACAAGCATGAATGTGCTGAAAAACCGAGCGACCGTAGCTCAGTTGATTGAGCGTTGGTTTCGTTTCGCAAGATGATGGGTTCAATACCAGTGATCGACCATCATGCCAGGTTTTTTAGTATTTTTCCTAAGTCACATGAGGCAAGTCATGCCCATGTTCAAATCGCGCTGCAGCCTTACCTTTTTTCTCCCAGTACCGAAATCAACACCGTGTGTTATGTTGATTTAACACAAGAAAGTTACGGTTACCCTGGGACACCGAAAAGTGTTTAATGAACACCGCTATTTTTTACTGTGTACCTTCTACTTAGGCCTTAGTTGACACCTGCCAACATTATTTCCTCTATCCCATCCCGGACTGAGCAATATATGCCTAAAGGTCAGAAATAAATAAATGAATATACAGAGTGAGAACCAATAAGAATTTTTTATTTAACAACATCTTAAAATATTGGATATAACATATATAATACGTATATATTTAATTATGGAAGGTGTAAGTCTTTGCATTTATTGAAGAAAAAACAGGTAATTAAAATGTTATTTTCAGAGTCAACACATGGCGAAATATTCGTACAAAAATAACCAGGAAACAATATAGTTTAAAACAATAACGATTAACCTATTCTTTGGAAACACACGTACACGTATCAAGTATTTTCACCCAATGTTCAACTTAAGTATTTACATTCACGTCTGTCGAAGTAAAAATGTTACACAGCGAAAGCAGGTAGAATATACATATAACAAATAACTTTGGTGTTGGTTCATTGGAAGCCTTTATGGTCTTTGTTCTCCTTCAAATATGATGGAATTTAACCTAACCAAACCTAACAGCATGTAACGTAGCATATCGAATCTTAAGCCCAAAAATATGAAATTACATGACACATTTATTAGTACAGCTGCTATTACATAGTCCCGGTAAGTTTTGCACTTTCTGTTGTGATTGGTTTGTATTTTAAATATATCGCAATTTTAGTATTAAATAACTTTCCTTGGTTTCACTGAAAACTCTCAAGCTGCAGAATGATGAAGTAATAACATAATTATAAACTTCCCTCATAATATATTTTCTTCGATACATAATGACTAACTTACTATCTATCCTAGGTTTATCAGGCTTTTTTTATGGTAACAGCTACACAGAAAAGAGACAAGAGAAGGAACAGCTGAAACAACGAAAGTTCCCAGCAGTTACAAGTCATATTTAATTAAAACATTTGTCAATCTCAAATTTCTATGATCACTATAAACATGTCTGTTAGTTTAATAGTAAATCTCTATGTATAATACAATAAAGCATTAGTTGCTCTCTTGAATTTATAGATGTTACCTTTGAAGTCACAAGCTATTAGTTAGGTGGACATATTTTGACAAATGACGTTTTCCTTCTACCATTCAATATATATACGATACAATTAAAAGGCCTTTTGTAATGATATCTCTTTAATGTGCATTTGAAAGCATATTAATGCCTCAAACGGTCGTATGGGAACTTAATAACATTATTACAGGCTTTTAAAACGCGATTACTGTTGGAAATTGTCTTTGTAACAACCGTATCATTGGAAACGTTGCACTTCATTCTCCATTTCGGTAATGGGGATGATAAAGGCTATATATTATTCGACATCGAATGTGTATGCCTTCTTAATTTTACAATACATTTATAATGCAATTTGTCAAGTAACAACTTTTAACACAAATATATTGGGTTGGCGCAATTCGAGTGTCCTGCAGACATATGAGCAACATATAATCAGAATATAAAATCAACAAGTAGTCAAAGCAGTCTTCCATTGCATCCACAAACTTTTGCCATCACTCTTCCAACGGCTATATGCCCCGGAAAAGAACCACGGATTATGTGACTATAAGTTGTCAACCATACATCGGGTCTCTATTCCATTTAGAGATTTTTGTTTGGCCAAGGTGTGATCAAAATGGTGGATGAACTAGTAATCAGTGGGCGACAAATCGTAGGAATATGGCGGGTGAGGAAGAGTTTCATACTGCAACTCACTAACAGTCTCACAGTCTTTTGTGCGTAATGTACGCGTGCATTGTCGTGCAATATGAGGATGTCATTGTCTGTGGACCACTACTGGAAGCTTGACGACAAGACATCCGATTGCAGTTCGGCTGTAACGATTATGAGTCATAGCCTCACCACGACGAAGAAGATATGATTAATCACTCCAATGAAAGACCACCATACAGACAGCAATACCTTTTGTGGTTGGAAGGGTGATTTTGAATAACACCCTTAACTTTTATTCCTGCCCATCGATTGTGCAGTGAATGTTTATTGTATTCCGGTGGAAAAACCAAGAACACATGGAAAAGTTAATGCATTTTCTCACTGACTGCGTTAGTCAAAATTCCAATTAAAATATGAAGAAAACTCTGAGAAAGAAAGATAACATATCCACAAACTTATTGTAATGACTAAATTTGTTCATATTTGTAGCGCACTGTGTAAGTTTACTGGGGAAAGAAACAACTAATCCAAAGTTTTGGAAGCCCGCACATTGACTGAACATACCTCCGCACATTCTGTCTGTTAAGTAAGAAATATTTCCATCTATTTCACAATCATTGGCGTTGATGAGATTTCACGTGAAGTTCAGTTCTACCAACTGAAACTGTATTTGTGATATTTACGATGAATACTTGATGCTTCTTGCATGTGCTTCGTTAAAGAAAAGTTACATTATTTTAGATTAAATCTTGCTTAATGTTAAAGATATTAATTAAAATTTCTTGAATATCAGATGCACTACAAAGTAATGCCGATGTCTTAGCAGAAGCGTACTATGAGATAGGTCTACATATAAACATGGATAAAACAAAATACACGATAACAAGTTGAAACACGGAATAAAGGGAATAGGTACATAACAATTGAGAATGAGAACATAGAGAAAGCAAACAAATTTAAATACTTATGAGCATACATAACAAGCAAAAACGAGGTAACGGAAGAAATAAAAGGTAGGTTAGTATCGGTCAACACATGTTTCTATTCAGTCCAGAAACTCCAAACCTCGCGATTAATATCAAGGAATTTGAAATTGAAAATATATAGAACGCTTATTCTGCCGGTAATATTTTATGTTTGGGAAAGTTGGAGTACGACCCTAGCATATGAATATAAATTACGAGTGTTTAAAATAAGGGTTTGAGAAAGATATACGGTCCGAAACGGGATGAGGTGACTGGAGAATGGAGGAGACTGTATAATGAAGAACTTCATGGACTGTACGACTCACCCGATGTTGTAAGAATAATGAAACCGCGACGACTTAAATGGGCAGGCTATGTAGCTCGGATGGAGAAAAAACGAAAATTATATTCAATCCTGGTTAGAAGGGCGGATGGAAGGAGACCATTGGGAAGACCAAGAAGTTGTTGGGGGTACAGTATTAGAAGAGATCTTCGAGAAGTAGGTGCTCGTGATGAGAACTCACTTGATGTTGCCCAAGATAGAACCTGATGGTGATCGTTCGTTACTTCAGTGATGAACTTGCGAGTTCCGTAAGCCGTAGAGTGAGAGAGTGCATATTGTTCTTTCAGGAAGAGAGAAAGCTCCTCCATAAAGTGAGAAATTTATCTGGTTGTCGCTAGAGAAACGCGAGAATAATCTGAATAAAACGCATTAACCTCTTCAGGATGTTCACAGGGCTTCGATCTATACCAGTGCTACTATACACTGCTTGTTACAAGTTCTTTGCAACAAGAGTCATTTAATTAAACTTCCCCGACAGTGAAGCAAACGGACGCGTAGCGAAATAGCCTTCCCCATAGGTGTACAATTGGCGTATGCAGCTTATGACGGTATTAACCTGTTTTTTTCTGCTGATTGATATAACGAGATTCTCTGATCGAAAGAGACCCAGTCTACCCTATATATGGACTTGATCATCATAAGAAAGACAATTGGAAGTTCGTGATTGTCCAAAACTATTTGATACGTATTGAGAATGTGGTACGCCCAGCACTAGTGTAATCGTCAATATTTGAAAATGTAACGTTAACTTTCAACATTTACTTGCTAATAATAATAATAATAATAATAATAATAATAATAATAATAATAATA
>JAGDQP010005915.1:0-12290 GCA_022664845.1 Lepisma saccharinum | reverse complement strand
TAATAATAATAATAATAATAATAATAATAATAATAATAATAATAATAATTCGCAGCCATATTCAATCCACTACTGGATGAGGCCTCTCCCGGATTAAGGGGTTGCGCTACTGCTCGCCCGCTGACCAGACGCGTTGGGAGAAGAGAGCCTAAACTCTCAACCATGATCGCCACTGTCTTTTATTCACAGCATCTCTCCAATTGGACCACGATGATGGGTGGACACAGTTCCAAATCTTCGCGCCTTGGAAAAAACATCATTGGTAGTGTCGGGAATCGAACCCGACGATCAACAGTCAGCGACGGTAGCCACTAAAGCAGCTTTTACGTGATGGTAATTCTCTAAAGTGTTCAAAAGTTTTAGTTTTTGTTACGTCAAATAAAATGTAGATTATCAGTCATATGGTCTAGAAATTATTTATGAGCATAAACGAGTCAGAACTACCCGTTCATGAATTCATTTTATGCTACAATTGCTTACAAATGAAATACAAATAATAGTCTAATTTTGTTCTCCAGCGAGTCTCAAAGGATATTCCCCTACACAGTAGTGTGACTCGAAAATTCATGCCTGTGTAGCGAGAAACCAATATATTTTATTAATATTGTATAAGAAGATATACAGATTGAATGTTTTCGACAACGTTATTTATTAGTATATAAGGGGGGAAATGCTGTAACACTAACTGGAATGGTGTTTCTACTATTAATTCAATGATTGGAGGCTAAGAATCGCATTGGTCTAATTCAAATCTGTCTGAAAAATTGATTACAGACGAAAAGTTAATTTTCATGCTAATAAACGGGCATGTCTCGAAAGTTTCTTTCTGTACCCTATAAAGCTAGAACGGAACTAACGGCGTTCGTCATTGTGGTTAAAATTAAATACGAAGTTATGTTACTTTAAAAATTGCTTACATTTGCAGTCTCTATATCTCACTTAAATCCCTCGGGCTTTAAACCTCCAATTAAATCATTCTTATAACTGAATTAGGAATATGGGCCTGTAATGTTATGCGGACTTGAGGTAAGGAAAATCTACTGTAGAGATGAGCCAGAACACTACAAACGACGAAAGAACACTGTGCGGCAAGCTAAAAGGGTTTGACAACCACCTTAACTATAAACAATGTGTTTGTAATTATTCATATGGAGCTCATATATTGCAATGTTCCGTGTATTTACTCACACGCGCACATTATGTTAACAAGAGCAGTGCTTACAAACATACATGTGGCAAGTGTTGTAACCACAACAAACAGTAAAGTGACACATAAACAATAGCGGACAACAAGAAGAAACTCACCATGGACTCAACAGATGGGGCTGCTATCAACATGCAGAGGAAGTTGGAGTCGTCGAAGGAGGGACTTGGAGGACCGCGCCCAAAGAAGACTATAAAACTACGTTGCACCAGCTTTAGAGTATCACTTACTCCTGGGTGGTCAACTCCTTTCCTTTTACCGGTTCACAGAAGGTATCGCTTTTGGTATCATTCCGCATACATAGAAGGCATAGCTTCTGATATGTACTCTGCCTAAACTTATTCACTCCTTTGTTCACAGAAGGCATCGCTTCTGGAGGAACCCAGCATACACAGAAGGCATCGCTTCTGGCACGACACCTCATTCTAGACCCCTATTTGGAGAATACACCCAAAGAAGAAGACGTCTACATTTATCTATTTTCTGTAATTAGTTTCCTACGGGACGCTGTATTTAATAACCTGTAAAGTTATCTCTCTTTTGAAATAAAACTATTTATGGGCTAAAAGACAAACCCCGAGTATGTATCAGCTTTACCTCAGGTACTCTGCAAGAGAACCACCAGAACATTACAATATTATAAGGATACACTATGTTCAGTTATTACATAAGCACCTTCTAGGACATTTAAAAAAAAACACCCGGTACCCTCGTGCATACACACAACTTGTCAAATCACTTACCGTTATTTCGTAGTAAGAAACTGCTTAAATCTTTGAATGTTTCTATTTGTTTTTAAGCGAATCTTTCATATGCTTTGCTTTAATTTGCTCTATTCATTGTCAGCAAACCTTGAACCCTAACTCTCTTAAATCCTGACGTAATATGTGAATGCTTCATAATTAATGAATTTACAAAAAACTATCACTTAGAAATGTTCTATACAGTAGGCAGTGCACCGTGCGGTCTACGGTGGTAGGCCAACGACTAGAAGGTCCCGGGTTCGAGTCCCGGAAGGGGCATGGGTGTGGATTTTAATGGCTAAAGGGGGATCGTGACAGACCGAAGTCGAAAGTTACAAGTCTGGCCAATATAAAAATAAAATGTTTTAATATGCAGTGCATTTTGTGTTTCCTTCTACTACAGTAGATCATATATACTAATACTAATAATAATAATGAAGTATATTAGAAAGAATCTACTTCAACTTTTACCTTAATAAACAGATGGAAAATTAGAAAAGAAAATGAAATATTTTTCATTCAATGTATGAGCTTATTCCAAAAGTAATGTCGTATTTTTGCTCCGTGATGAAAATAACGATAACCTACCTAGAACGTTAGTCAGAAAAATAGTCCCCATCGCACTCCACAACACTCTGCCATCTGCTAGCCAGTTGTTGAATACCCCGTTGAGAGAGGTTACCGGTTTTGGAGTTAAAGAACCGTTCGATCCTCATTTTGCAATGTTTTCCCGGAAAGGTGATTTTGCAGGCTACGAAAAAGGCTGTAGTCTGTTAGTGCAAGATCTGGTGAAAAACGCCGGGTAGGGGATTTTCTCCCAGCCGCATTCCTCGATCTTGACGCAGGTCCTTCTTGCAGTGTGTGAGTGGGCGTTATCACCGTGGATGAGCACACTCTTGCGATTAACCAGAGGAGGACGTTTCTCCAACAATGTAGTCCGTAGACGTTCAAGCTCCTGACAGTAGACATCTGCATTAATGTTCTAGTTACGTAGCAATATGGATTATCTCAAGGATTAAAAAAGTATTTATGGCATTTAGGCATCTAAGGCTCAGATCGGAATAGGGGAGGCGAAATGGTTCGGGAAGATGTCGGCCAGGGCCTATGTTCAAGGTGCGATAATGGCATTTGCCTGGTGTGACTGAGGAAAGCTCCTGGAAATACCTTAGTCAGGATGGCCGGTCGCTGGGATTGAATCCACGACCTCCCGAATGCTACGCCAACGCCCTACCACTGAACGAGCTACAGCGGCTCGGTGATTATCCCAAGAATATCCTTACAAACATTACTTTGCAGGTCTAGAGATCCTGTTGTGGCACAGTTCCTGCGGACCCCCTTTAATTACCCACTGTTGTTTGCGTATAGTGTTAGGGTAGAGGACCCTTTTTATCCCCTTTCTCCATTCTGTTCAGAAATGGCTCACGTCTCTGACGGGTGAGCAGAAAAATAGAGATGTCAACTCGCTGCTGCTTCTATTGAGGCGTTAACGCATGGGATATCCATTTTCTGAGTTTCGACCAATACCCAAGGGCCTGCAGATAATGATGAACGATCGAATTGCTGACATGGAGTTCGCTGGCCAGTTCTTCAACAATTTGCATTGAATTTGCCTCCCCCACTGCTTGTAGAGCATCGCTATCCAGCTTCACAGCTTGCTCTTCTCGCGGATTATCTGTGAGGCTTTAGTCTACAGACCGAAATCTCTGGATTCACCTGTTGCACTTTCGCACATCCACAGCACCCTGACCATATATGGCATTTATGTTTCATGACGCTGCGCTGCCTGGATGTGCCTGATTAAATTCATACAGCCTGCCATATGTGATCCTCCCACACAACCATGATCGGACAGAAGCCACACTTCCAAAACGTGGAGTTGACGGTTGCAATTCTATATATTGCTGCACAATGAAGCGCCCTATATGACTCATCTATGGCACGTGTCATCTATTTCGCTCGTCAGATGGCGCCATTGCAACGGTTATCGCACTTACGGCATTACTTATGAGATAAGTCGGTATATCTTAAAGGGGAGTCAGCAATGTATAATATTCTTCATTTTGCTATTAATGACCTTGAATTTTACAAAACTGACAGTTCTATCGCTATTCTGTGAGATGTTATACGCGTTTAAAGATTTCATTACCAATCTAACTGCCACCATATTGGTGAAGTCATAAACCCTAAACCCGACACAGAATTCTCTGGTATCAGTTTACAATTTATTTCTTTTAACTTAACGCAAGAACTGAAGTTTTTACCCTGATCAACTGAGGAGTTATGCTAATCGAAATTTTCAGAATTTATTTTGAATATCGGCACTTAAAGGTCCTAAAGTACAACACCCTGTATTGTATAAAATCAACTAGCTCGCTCAACTTACCTTTTATCCATAGAGTTTTTCAGTATGTGTAAGAGTTTCATAACTATTTTCTATTAAAACTATATAATGAAAGAGCAAAGTTTTTTTTTAATAATAGCCTGCATATTTAAATATGGCGACATCATATAAACTTCATATCATCTTGAATTACTGAGACCTATCGTGATCTTCAATTTTGCGTTAGAACGAAGTTTGTTTCTTAATTCTTAATCCGGCAGCAAGAGACGCTCAAGTAGTAGTGTGCGTGTGTGTGAGTGGTGACGGGAGGCCAAATATAATAGAAGATTAAAACAAGAAAGCGAAAAAAAAATAAAAAAAAATATAAAACAGAAACTAAATGTGAGTGACCTGGAATCCGGGACACAAACATTCAAGCATTTTTAAATATATTAGCCTGTAAGTGTTGTGTGTGTGATGTGATGGTGACTTGAGGAACAAGACAAACTTCGTGAGTAAAGGAGGAAGGGAACCAGAAATGGAAAAACAGAACGGACCAGCAAAAACTTTGTGAGAAAATTCCAGTAACACTTACGTTGCAGTCCAGCTTCATTTCCCTCCCCCTTTTTCTTATTGTTTCAGAAAAAGAAGAGGAAGCCATCTTGAGTCGACGTCTATGTTGTGCTGTCCTTGTGTGTATGTGTGTTGTTCTATATGTTAAATGTTTTCTGTATAAAATTGCAAATAAAAGATAATGGTAGGGCATCCCCCCCAAGAAAAAATTCCAAAATTAGGAATAAAGACCAGGAGAACATTCTGGACGCCTGGTCCAAAGTCCGTCCCGCACCACCCGAGGTCAAAACTGAGGGAACAAAGGAGCTTCTCGGACTGTCGGAACACCGGCAAACCGAGAATCTCTAGGGACTGCCTGTCCAAAATGGGAAGAGCGAACAACTGCTCGTGTTGCACGCCCTTGGAAGTGCACAACCCATTTTGTGCAAAGAATGCAAAGAGACAGGGGTGGAAGGTGGGTCCCAAAATGAAAAAAAAAAAATCTGAGAGTAGATATCGTTTCAGTAAAAGTCGGTGTTTGCGCGTGCGTACCATATTGATGACATCATAAAAGCTAAACCCGACGCGGGATTCTTTGGGACTTTTTGTGAGCAATACAGGTCAAGTAGTACTACATATTGTAAAAGGTTTCGCTTTGTCTTTTTCAATGTCTAGGTAGACTTTGTACAGTTCCAAAACTGTACCGAATATTTTTTTCTAAAATATACCACTAGTTAGGTTGTATATCTTGCTTCTCCATAAATTTCACATGTTAATTACAGCTATAATATACTACAGTTTTAGTAAATAATTTTATGTGGAATAATAATAGTAACTGAAATTTTATTAGATGCTGAATTACTCTCTACAATATCTTATTATGAATAATATTAGTTTCTTAAAGTTTGGCTGCAAAATAGACGACAACCATTAGTAAATTTAGTTTATAAACCCTAGTCTAAGTTAGGGAATGCGCTAATTTGGATACTGGCAACTATGTAAAACTAGAAGAAGTGTGTGCGAAGATGGCTGTTTCAGAAGATTGAAATTTTGCTCGACCCAAGGCCTTTAGAATAGTTTCCACATTGTGGTGGAGAATCTCAAATATCTGCAGCCATCATATCAGTAGCCAAAGTTACGATAAATATTAGTTAACATGAAGGACAACAATTTAGCAATGGAGTGCTAAAGAAAAGACAACCACTGTAGTAAACAAGGAAGTATTGCCTCATCAAAGGTAAAATTTAATCTTTATTTTTAAAGTGCAGGACTATAGCAAGAACATCACTGCTTTGGTGTGTACAATCCACGTCAACTCATTCTAGTTATCAATTCAGTTGAACTTACTGCGATGTCATATTATTATGAGGAATGTTTTGAGAGGAATTCAATCTCCTGCTCGAACATGTGCTCAGTAGACAATAGGCACCATGCTTTCAAACATATTACATCAGGTATCACTGTTACTATCAGCTTAATCCAGTTAAACCAAATCATGTTGTGTTAATCTCATTGCCAACTACAAGTATTATCTTTACTATTACCATGAGATCTATGCTATTACGCAATTAAAAGTCAGGAAAGTTACGGAAGGTTAGGAATCCGGGCCTTGCTCATAAGGCACTAACTGTCACTTGTCGTAGATGCTAAATATTAAGAAGTGTGATTGTGTGTTGAACTGCATCTTTTCTTTCAAAGATTGTCAGTATCTGTCGTGTGCTGAAATACTTTTGTTTATCCCTCTTATGTTAATTCCGCTGACAGTTCATTAAAAGTATATTTGAATGCAGCGAGGAGGATAGTATTTCTTGGCAGGCTGTTCTATATATATATATATATATATATATATATATATATATACTTTGCGAACATTTGGCATCCACGCATTGTCGTTCTAGCATTACATTTGGCGTCCACGAACATTTGACATCCGTATATCGGACGTCAAATTGTAGGGCATTAGAAAGAGCACATCAGTTGAGTTTTTTTGGCTTCTGGCGCATGAATTCGAATCTTCCGTGAGGATGGAGGTAGGTGTAAAAAAAATAATCATTTTCACTTTAAAATTAAAACTTCTAGAATAAAATATAAAAAAATTGAGTGGATGCTAAACTTATACCTTTTCGAAAAAAAATATACATTTTGTAGTTCGAACTTCTGCCGCTAGGAGGACTACTGCCGCTTTTGTATACTTTCAAAGAATATACACCATACACTTTAGTGATATTTGACGTCCACGGGTTTGGCAACATCACAGTGCAGCTGAGGCGAATATATTCCGTACAAATATCTGACAATCTGGCGTCCTTCCGTAACTATTCCTAGCGTAGGAGTTGAGGTCGGAAATGTGTGTTTATATGGAAGGTAGTTTCATTCTCTACTGTTTTATTCAAACAATTAATTACTTGATCCTTTAATTCCAGGCAAGGGAGCTAGCGACAAGGGTCTTAGACTACGTACCATAACTGCATTCGTCTGCTGATGTTGAGGAAAGTTGCTGAATTTATGTCACTACATCAGCAGTAGAACCTGAAGTTGCAAACCTCTCTATGACGATCGTGTTTATCGGGAAAGACTGGGGAGGCTCGGAGATTCGAGTCCTGCCTTCGGACTTTTGAATGAAGCTTTACAGGCTTTACCTCAGTATCACTAAAGGATTGGAGTAAGGCCCTGGCTGCAATATTTCCCGTCTTTGTCCTAGAGTTTCTTTGTGGAGCGGAAGAATGTAATTTGTCAGACTTATAACTTGTGTAGGTCGTACCTGCCTATATGGCCCGTAAATTTAAATGAAGTTTAATTAAAACTTACATAAGCTGGAAGTAATAGACAGAGATAGACAAACGGCAGATCATCCACACATTCTTACATTCCTTTTTCATTATTTAAGGATCAAAAATTATTATTTATTTTTATAATAATAAAATATGCTAACTAAAAAAATATAACGATTTCAATCTCTCAATATTGATCATTAAACGAGTACCTCCTCAACGCGGTCTCCGTGGCTCAATAGTCATAATCCATTGCTGGCTTTGAGGTGACGCAGATACCATTCCTGCACACGCCTGCCATCCTAAGGTTTTAAAGAGTTGTCGCCAGTGTCAGCGGGCGAATAACGCGAATTTTAATATCAACTACAACCTTGTCCATCCCTATCACTGAAAAGTAATTGCCAAAATACATGAATGAAGCTGTAAATGTCACTTCAGCCGATAATATTGTGAGTAAAAAAAATATTCGTACTGGAACAACGGCAGAAAAATAAATCCTCCTTTTGTTGCTAAAGTAGATTCGTCTTGGATCATTTAACTCACCAAGACCCTTCCTTTTAATTCTTCTTTCGGCTTCACTCTTGTCACTTGTGGAGTGACATAGACAATGATCTTTTTTGTTCTTTGTTCGAAGCTGACATGCTTCAATTGACAAGAAGTATGCGTAAGAAATTGAAATTTGCTGTTATTAAAATATTCGTTAATTGGCCGTGTCAAGTACAGGTTTACGGAAAGAACACTTGTTTCTCGGACACAGAGAGGGTAATATTTTCTCACCTTTCTGCAATGTGGTCCATAGAAAAAAACTGATCAGCGCGCTTACTCTAAAAAATAAGTTTAGTTGACTGTATTTTGAAAAATGACAGTAATCATCTCAATAGGAATTCAAGCACTATAAAGCTCTTATAGATTCCTCCTAAAAATTTTAAACCAGATGTTAGCATCAGAAACTATGCTTCCAGGGACGGGAAAAAGAAGATGATCTATGTAATACCCTGGCTGTAGTAATGACAGAAAAGAAACAATTTACATTTACTGCATTCTTATTTCTCATATAAGCACAGAATGTTTATTTCGATTTAATTGGTAATGCTAACAAAAATGTCGTTATAGGACTGCTTGTTAGAAATAAAAATATCTCAGTGTGCATACCCCAGTAATACATTAGTTGTTTATTTTATTTACTTAATTATTTATGGCCTTTAGGCAGCTAAGGCTCAGGGCGAGACATGAGAGGGGAAAGGATTCGCGAAGGTGTCGGTCAGGGACTATGTTGAAGGTGCCATCCCGGCATTTACCTGGTGATACTGAGGAAAATCTCTGGAATAACGTCGCTGGGGTTGAACCCATGACCTCCCGAATGCTACGCCAACGCTCTACCACTGAGCTACGGTTAGTAGCACATTAGTATCGACCGATGTCAGTAACGCATGATTTGCAATTTCAATCGATGTTGTTATCCAATACCTATCAATATCAAATAGGATACTCTTTTGCCGTTATTGTAGATATTCATGCCGATAAATGCAGATATTGATCCCTATCGGAAAGCACCATCTTTTACTATTGTCTTAATAAATGGAAATACCTATATTTTACAGTAGTTTATAAAAAAATGTAATATCGACTGTATCCTGTTTTTATTCCAATTATGCTTCTTATTTTTTCGCCTTCATTCGTAGCTGAAAATAAATTTTCACATTTGTCTGCGATTGGATTGGAATCTGCAGTCTTCTGATTTGTTGTCCGATGTCTTATCGACTGCCTACCTGGTAGCGGTGTGGCGGTGCCTAAACCACACTCGGAGTACCCGGGTTCAAATTCCGGTAGGGGCACGGATATGAATGTTAACTAGCATCGCATTCATAATTGTGATGGGCCGAAGTCAAAGCTACTGAAAATGGCTCTTGCAAAATAAAGTTTACAAAGTTTTTCTTAACCGCTCTGCCACGAATAGGCCTATGCATTTCATTAACTCAGGCATGGAGTGTGGTGACATTGACAGTATTTTAATTTAAAAAAATGACTTTAAGCAGGTAACATGGAGAAGTTCAGTTCAATACACGTTATTTTTGTGTAGCACGAAATTTTTAAATTACATAGCCATTCTCAAACAGACACAACTTTATTCGGAACGATCAATATCACGTAATGATATCTTCAAAGAGTGATATGTCTGCAAACGTAATATCCTAACACAGAGCAGAAACTGGGTCAATTTGTAATGACCTGCCTATAACTATTAATGTGATAGGACAAGTTTCGGGAGATGCTCGCTAGATGGCTGCACCTGAACCGCGGTTAAAGTGAAGTGGGCAACTTTTTATGTTATTGTTTATTTGCATATTTTGTTAGGAATTTATTAGCACGTAATTATAAATCGTTGATCATTAAGTAAGAATTACAGAGAAGATAATTCTATTGTTGATTATTAATAATGCAATATATTAAGTACACCAGATTGTTTTATGAGCTGGGTATGTAAGTAATCAATGTAAGGTAATTGATGCAGAGGTAATTGTATTATATTTTAACCCTCTATTAAATAAACTATTTTGTTGTGATTAATCGTCGTCTTTCTTATAGTTAGACGTAGTGGAGGGATTGTTCATGTCGCCCAGGCTGTTGCAAAGCGCCGCAGTGATTGTGGACATTCTATCTTTAAGAATAGTTGTGTCACCACTACTGTGTAGCTTTGGGGCACTCTTTAGGTATAGCCTGTATCAAGAGAACGAGCCGCAAACCCTATGCGATCCTGAGAATAATAATAATTGATGTAAGTGAGTTCCAAGAGTTTACGACCGCACAGCCGCAACATTTCATGTACAATTGCTGTTGTGGTTAAAAGTAACGTTAAAGACGTACTTAGTAAGACGTGATAGAGGGACCTCTTACAGAATGGCGTCACAACATGGGGCCTCGTTGAATGATGACAGGCGGATACAAATGGATTACATTTCAGATGATGAGAGTGAAATAGGAAGTCCATCCCAGGACCGAGACAATCCTCGCACTCGAAAGGAAAGAAATTCAGATGAATTATATATGGAAGAAAGAAGAAAAAGGGAAGAAAGATTAGATGAAAGGGATAAATTATTATTGAAAATTATGGAGGAATCTTTCGAAAGAAATATGCAACGATTAGAGAATCGTGATAAACAAGAAAAATTAAAAGTGGAAGAAAGAAATAAGTTGGAAGAAATGAAACTGAATGAAAAACTTCAAGCCATGGAAAGTCGGTTAAGCGAGAAGATTGATGCTCTTGAGCATAAATTGTGCAATCAATGTGTGGAGTGGACAAATAAGTACAAAGAGTGTAACTCTCAGATTGACATACAGAAGATGTATTTAGATGAACTTAGGGAAAATATGGCAAGTGTGGAGTATAGGTTGAATAGATTGGAAAGACATATTAATCTCAATACTAGAGAATCAACAATACATTTAGTGGATGGAAATGTTAATGGTATCTTAGAGGATAGTAGGAAGGATAATGAAAGTGTGGTATCTTTAATCGATAGAAGGTATGCGATGTTCCAAGGGAAGGAGGATGGCAATGATATAAGCGATGGTGAGAATGTGTCAATTAAGGAAACAGAAAGTATTTGTGCAACCAAAACCAGTAAGGTAGATTGGAAGGAACAATTTACCCAAGAGCTTGTAAAACAATTTTCGCATATATCCGCAAGAGAGCCTTCACTAAAGGATATCGAGCGAATACCTAAATGGAAAGGGGATATACGATACAAAAGTCCAACGGTATATCTTAGACAGCTTACTTCTTGTTTATCGTGGCTAAAATTAAGTAATAGTAGTAGGCTAAATCTAATACAGGAATCAATGACTGAACATGCGGCAGGGTGGTATCAAACGCAAAAAAGTAAAATTCGTAATTTCACGGACTTTTGCTTAGCATTCTTGGAAAAGTATGCAAATAAGGAAATTATCGAAGATCAAAAGAAAAGGTTAAAAAGGACTCTAATAAGATGGGATTCTGTCAAAAGTCTGGAAAATCAAGTATATTTGCTCATCGATCAGTTTCGCAAAATAGATGAAACGATATCAGAGAAAGAGTTAGTAGAGAACATTATCAAAATGGTACCAGTTGAGATGCAGAGAAACCTGTCCTTGATGGAAACGGAGAAACTAGATATATTGATTAAATATATGAAGAGGTTAGACAAAATTAATATACATTCTGAAGAAAGTAATGAACGTAGAAAAAAGGAAATTGGAAAATATCCCACTAACCGAGAATATAATAACCAAAGCTATCAAGATGGCAGATACCGTTCGTCAAATACCAGATCTTATAACAATAATAGTAGGAACTATGCAAATCTAAATAGAATTACTCGAGGTTATAGAGAAGCTGAGCCACAACGGCAAAGGTCGCAATTGCCGGTTAATATGTGCTCAGTAAACACCAGAGATATGAGCTATAACATTAGAGATGATAGAGATAATAATATAGTTCATTTGAATCAAACAATGGAGGAAAATACAGCGTGGCCTTCAGAATTTCCAACCCCTCAAACTATGGAATCTTTAAACTAAATGAACGGATGAAGGAAATGACCTGCCTTTCACCCGTCAAATCTGATAGGTCAATAGAAAATGTAGAATTAAATCAATCTTTTGACAGTACTGAAGTATCAGTAAAGGAAATTTTTGAAAAGGTATCAGAAATTAACACATTA
>JAGDQP010005914.1:44603-75291 GCA_022664845.1 Lepisma saccharinum | reverse complement strand
TTTTACTTTTCCCAAAGGTGTCTTAGCACGCATCCTTAAACAGAGTGGCTATTTTCTTTGGACAGGTTATCCTTTACGTATTCCTCGCGACATCCCTTTTTCTCCCTGCGGATCACGGAGGGATAAAATTAGTAAATTTGGAATGGCAGTTACGGGCCTTAAGAACTCACCGTTTAACACAAGCTCTCCTGGAACCCGAAGATACATTTTTGTCACTTTGGTTGTTGGACATTTTTCGTCTGTGTTATAAACCGTTACCGGTACACATTAGTCCTTGGATACGCATTATTCCCGACCAAGTAGACGTGATACTTTCTTTTGCCTATAGTTTTGTCGACCCAAACTTTCATGTCTTGCAGCCGGTAAAGAAAATTTACCAGGGAATCTTGTCAACGCATCTACAAAATTTGCATCCGGATCGGAGTAGCAAACATTCGGTGCATGATGTCACCGTCTGGAGGAACTTATCAGAGGTCATGGCCTGGCCTCTTCTTTATGACGTCTGGTTTTTGTTGATCCATCACGTCATACCGTACAGAAGTAAATTATATACCTTAAACATTATTTCCCATGATAGGTGTCCCACCTGTGGGGACAAGGAAGACCTTTTACACCTATTAACACGGTGCCATCAGCTTAATTCGGCATTCGGAACATTATTGGGTTGGCTCACCACTTTGTGGCATCAGGTGTTGGATTATGAGGAATATATGCGCTACATTTATAAACCTAGTCAACGTTACGGTGACAAAAGCCGTCGAAAATTACACAATTGGTTGATCGCCACAACTTTATTCTTTTTATTACAGGAAAGAGAATGGCTTACAGTGGCCGAATATAAGGTTTATATTCGCACGCAAGTACAATTTGAAGCTCAAGTTAGGTGATGAGGTCGTGAGACTCCAATCTATCCTAGTTTAAACCCTATACACGCTGGTGTGATAGGAGTGTAGAATTTTGCTTTCAGAATTTTATGATCTGTCATTTGTTTCTTTCGTTATATTGTTAGTGCTAGTTTTGGTTTGATGCTTATTATAAAATTGTTGTTCTGCCTTTGGTTATGACTGTACCAAGCATTAAATATAAAAAAAAAAGAATATAGGAGTAACCTCTGGTATTTTTGTATAGTCAGCATTCCTTGGTGCAGTATAGGGTAAGACTTACTGGAAAACATGGAAGTAAACGCAGGAAGATTCGACAGGTCTCCCGGTGTTCGGCCGGTAAGTTCCAGCACTTCAGTGGTTGTTCATTAATTAGTTACTTTTGTCTGAACAACGAAATTGTTCTGTTCTCTTGTATCGATCTTTTGTCAATTCAAAGTATTTTTATGTAAGATTTGCAATTAATGTGACTGAATAATTGGAGGAAAGTTAAAAAAAAAAAAAGGCAAAGGAGTACTTTTATTCTATGGAAAAAAAAAACTGGTAAACTTTATTTCGTATGGGTCATTTTAATAAATTTATACTAGCCCGTCACGATTAAATGAGTGCAATGCTTGTTAAAGTCCACAAACATCCATACCTCTGGCGAGATTCGAACCCGCAACCTTGGAGACGCTGGCCTAACGCCTCAGACCACATGACTACCTCGGTCAGTTTTTAGTCTATGTGGAAATGGGCTTACTAAAGTTACCTATCTAATATAAAGTTCTTGGATAATTTTATGTTTCGTGGGATGTGGTTGACAGAAAGGGGATAAATTAAAGTCGTTAGGAAAGTGTTTTATTGAACCTAACGATTTAAGCTATATGTTTTAGCTGTCCATTTCTTTTAAAGCATCTTATGTAGGGAACGCGTTTTCCCCCTCTTATTGGGCTTTCATATTCGATACATTGGAACTCTTTTCTCGCTCTTCAGTAATCAGAAAAGTGTTTGTTATTGATTTAGCTTAATGATTGAAGGTAAGGAAATTGCTAATCTGTCTCTTTGACGTCATAGATCATGCGCACATACATCATGCATCACGAAGCAGCTCCATGATGCTTATGGATGATATACGCGGTGATTGGCGTTTCAGATTGTCAACTATTTAAATTGTGAGTTATGATTTGTTTTCTTCGTGATTGGTATAAATAAATTTCATTTCACGATTGTACAAGTACAATAATGTAAAATGTTTATTTCTTTTCGATTTTTCTTGTGAATCACTTTGGAATTGGTGCACCATTCTGTAAATTACAGAATATCACGTAGTTTTGAAGTAACTAAATAATAATAATAATAATAAAAAACGATCCTTGCACTATATAGGAAATAAATTACGCTGGTTGTCAAGTGTGGTTTTGGACTTTAAGGATGAGAAACTAAAACTGCTTGACTCGACAGCCCGCATAAGGCCTCAGATACTCATAGCCGTCTTTAACGCTTTCTAGACCTGAGTACGTTACTTCTTAATTAAATAGTTCTCCAATTTGGAACAGGATGCTGGGTCAACGCCAAAATTGGGAGCCTAGTGGTTAGTACGTTTGTTTCTGTGCACGTGGTTTGGCGCCCACAAAACCGTTAGGCTCAGAGACTTGTTTAGGATATTCATAAGAAAAGAAAAGGGCCCGCGCCGGAGCTTGAACTTAGGACCGCTAGCATCGAATGCGGGAGTTAAACCCAAGAGGCCAAGTACCAAAATACTATTTAGGAATTAAAAGGAAAAAGTTATTGCTGGTACAGTGGCTTTGAATCATATTGATAAACTTTGTGCGTGCAGTAGTTACAAGCAAACAATTGTATTTCTTTAAAAGAGAACTTCATGCCTTAGGTTTATTTTCCCCCGCTAAGGATATCTGTAGAAAGGAAGATATTGTGAAAATATAAAGGTAAGCAAGAAAGTTCTGTCGCTTTTTCACCCACCACCTTCGAACATCGATATGTCACCTAAGACGTACCTGGAAGATCAAAAATAGTCCCCATCAGCATCTACGACCTTCTGCCAACGTTCTGGAAGGTCATGGATTCCATCGTGGTTGAACTTGGTGGGCCGTGAAGCGAAGAAGGTATCAAGTGCATTTTGCACCTCTACTAGGGATTTGAACTTGCGTCCTCTAAGGTGATTGTCCAAGGAATGAAACAGGTAAAAATCGGACGGTGCAATGTCCGGGGAGTATGGCGGATGCAATAGTGTTTCCTATCCAAGGCGTAGAATGGTGTCCCGGGTCATCCTAACCACGTGGGGCTTAGCGTTGTCATGTAACAGGAGAACCCCTTTGCGATTCAGAAATGCTGGCTCCAGAGCTTTGAGTTTTTCTTGAACATGGCTCAACTGCTGACAGTACACAGTTGCATTGATGATCTGACCAGCTGGTAGCAGTTCCCGATGCACGATGCAGCGAGCAGTCCACCAAACACACAGGAGGACCTTCTTCTGGTGCAGTGCTGGTTTCGGCTGTTTTGGAACCGGTTCATGGGATGCTAACCAATGATGACGGCACCGTGGAGCTTCGTACAGGACCCACTTCTCATCACATGTCAACACCCTGTCCAAAAATGGCTCCTTCCTCAGACGAGACAGCAAAGAAACACAGGTGTCTGCTCGCGTTGCCTTCTGACCCGGAGTCAAATCATGTGGGACCCATCGACTCAACTTGTAGTACTTCCCAAGTTGATGGAAGTGCTGCCGAATGGTTTTTCCACTCACATTGAATTGTAGTCCCAGTTCCTCACATGTTTGGCCACTGTTGCTGCGTGAAGATCTTCATTTGGTACTTGTGTTGGTCTTCCTACACGTGGTGCGTCTTCGAGTGTTTCGTAACCGTCCTTAAACTTGGTAAACCACCGCTGCACTGTCCGCGTAGTCACTACACCCTCACCAAAGGCCTAGCATATCTTCCGCCCCGCTGCAGCTGCGTTTGACCCCAGTTTGAATTCGTACAGTATACACGCCCTAATGACGCTCTGTGGAGGTCCCATGTTCACTCTGTCCTTCCGCACGTTCACGGTGTAACAACTGCTAGAACCAGGTAGTATGTTGGCTATACCCACACCAACAACTGACCTTCACCTGATCTCCATTCGCATTCAACTCACGGTGTGAGGGCCAATTGAACACAGACCTCCACAAAAAGCGACAAAACTTTCTTGGTTCCCTTTATAAATAAAGAAGGGACAACATTTATGGCTTCCCCGTACCCTTCATTTGGAACATCGCTGTGATGTGTGAATTTGATTCAGTTTGAAAACATCTGAAATTTCCGTGCGTATTTCCGTGCTAATGATGTTCATATTCACATAGCTGTTCTGATTTGTCATAATTTGATTTATTTGAATCTCGAGGCTACTATTAAGGCATTCGGCTATTTTAATTTCGAAGAGTGACAATGCTATGCGAGCAAGAAATTCGTGATCCAGGTATTAATGAAAGGTATGTTCTTAGTACTTGTTTGAAGCGGTTGAGACAGGATGTAACAGCATCAGTAAGAAAAGGTGGTGAGAACTAATCAACCATTTTTGTCCGGGCCGCATAGGCAACGTCGGTTTTAGCTCATCATGTCTGAGGGATGACATTCCTCGTTGAATCACGCTTTCCTGCTTGGGATGGGCCAGGTAGCGGCCAGGTTCTTAGTTAAGGTACCATACCAGCATTCACGTAGTGAATCTGAAGAAACCATGGGAAACCTCTAGTCAGGATGACCGCCAGTAGGGTTCGAACTTGCGTGTCTCCCTTTGCGGATCGGAAGTCCCCGTTGACTACAGGTAACAAGGTCAACTGTGTGTGGTAAAGTCCAATTCCCGTGATATGGTTTTAAGAGTATTCACTTGAGTTCCAAAACATATACGAAACCCTGCTCACCATGTTGGGTTATATTACAAATTTCTTTCAGTCTCAGAAGGCGTATGATTTAGTAGCGCTTTAGCTAGAAGAGACGTTGGGCATCTCATTATCTATCCGTTTACCTAGATATTGCGCTTGACGACTGATTGTTATCCAGCTTGGGACTGGCACAGGCTGTGTGTGACAATATTCCAAAATATAAATAATTAAAAGTGACGTATGACTGCCAGGACACCGACAGTTTACATCTGGAAAATGTAGGGAAACATAGACAGACATTCGAGATAGAACTAAACAAGAGATTCAGCGCCTTGGAAGAGTTAGAGGATGAAAAAGACATCAATAGCAGAAATAAAATACTGACTTGAGAGAGACAGCTAAAGAAATAGCAGGCACCAGAAACAAAAAAAGAGAGCAAAATCTCCGAAGAAACTAAACTCTTGATGAAGAAAAGAAGAGGAAAATTGCATAAAGAGGAAAGGAGTACGTAGAACTAAATAAAACCGTAAGGAAAAAAGTAAGAGAGAATGTACGAAGATATAACTAAAGTCTTGAAAGAAATACAATCGAGGAAAACAAGAGCCTGAAGAAAACCAAACGGCAGCTCATGATAGGGAAAAAGCAAATAACTGAAGTTAAGAGAGCAGACGGGACCGTAACACGAAATAAGGAAGAAATTATAAAAATATTTGAAAATTTCTACAGAGAATTGTACTACTACGAAGAAGAGCTAGAAAATGAAGACTCAGAAGAAAATGATGTAGATGTCCCAGATGTAATGAAAGAAGTGGATGAAGTACTTCGAGGGATGAAGAATGGAAAATCGCCAGGGGAAGATGGACTCACAGCAGAGATGTTTAAATGGGGAGGTGAAAAGATGAAAGAAGAACTTGCTAATTTTTTTCGATTTGCCTAAGGAAGAGAGAAATACCGTCAAGTTGGAATAATGCTGTTATAATTTTATTGTACATGAAAGGGGACAAAGAACACGTCAAAAACTACAACCCAATTAGTGTAGTGTTAGTTCCATACAAAATGTTCACCAAAGTTATTTTAAATCGTATTGAACGGGACTTAGATTTTAACCAGGGAAGGGAACAAGCTAGATTTCGTCGTGGATTTAGCATAATGGACCACATACAAACAATGAAGTTATGGAAAGGACTAATGAATATGAACTTCCACTATGTTTGGGATTCATGGATTTTGAAAAATCTTTCGATTCGGTCTCCTTGGTAGCAGTAGTACTTAAATCACTTGAACATCAAGGCATCGAAAGTGCATACATCAAGTTACTTCGAAACATTTACTCGACTGCTATATCTATCATTAGACTACATCAAGAAAGTGAAAATTTTAAAGTTGGAAAAGGGGTAAGGCAAGGAGATTCAATGTCTCCAAAACTGTTTTGTGCGGTGCTGGAGAGTGGGTTCCATAATTTAAACTGGGATGAAATTGGAATAATAATTAATGGCCAATATCTTCATCACCTACGATTCGCTGCTGATATAGTCCTGTTTGCATCAAGTGCAGAACTACAAACCAGAATGGAAGAACTCAATATTGAGAGTTGGAAAATGAATTTAATTAAAACGAAAGTAATGTGCAATCAGCACGCTGCAAAGAAGGAAGTAAAGATGAACGGAGAGACAATTGGCATAGTTGATGAGTATGTTTATCTAGGCCAGCTCAAAAGATCAAATGCCAAGTTGACTGACGCATTAATAGAAGATGTAAAACGGCGTGAAGTTGGTTTGGAAGACTACACTTTATCTTCAAAAGCAATCTACCAATGTGTCTGAAGCTTAAAGTTTATAATCAGTGTCTCTTATCTGTGATGATGCACGGCTGTGAAACTTTAACATTGAATGCGCAAACTACTCAAAGATTGGGAGTCACACAAAGAGCAATGGAGAGATGCATGCTAGGTAGTGTTCGATTTGTGCAATTTCCAGAGAGGGGGAAGAATTAGTGAGATACGTATTATACGCTATTTTGGGATCGTAAATATCCCAGGTTAGAGGTATATTTCTGTAAAAAAAAAAAAAAAAAAGTACCAAGGACAATTTTTGCCGAGAAGGGCAAAACCATCCCTCGCTACAAATCGAACACTGATGCTAGGAATAACCAGGAGGGACAGAAAGATGAATGAATGGATTCGCGCACAAACAAAGATAGAGGATGTAATCAAGACTGCGAAGATGGTTAAGTGGAGATGGGCCGGTCACATAGCTAGACGAACAGATGGAAGGTGGACGACAAATGTACCACATTGGATTCCGAAAGGAAAGAAACGACCGAGACGACTTCCAAATGTAAGATGGGTAGATGAAATCAAGCGTTTTTTCAGGAGCTACATGGATGAAGATAGCAGCAAACCGAGATTTGTGGGAAGAAAAGGGGGAGGCCTTCATCCAGCAGTGGATGGAAAACGGCTGAATATTATGATGATTCTTGCTTGTAGTGTACACTTGAAAATTGCACTATATTTTCCCAGAATACTGCTCTCCGAGGAACTTAAGTCACATCTTTTGTAGCCGCATGTTGTAAATTTAAAGAAGAAACTTCATAATAGTTCTCAAGTATCGAGTAAATCGAACCTACACTAATCATTTGGAGATGCTCCGATAAGAGTCATAGTACAGTATATTAACCTAGTAAGCAACGCAGTAGGTATTTTAATTTGTTTTGCAATAATTCTGCATTGTTTTGAACATCGCAATCTTTCTTGCTGCCAGGATATTAAGACAGTAGTGTATAGTCATATACTATTTATGGGTCAGATAGGCTGTCACATCTTTGAGAGATGGCGTCTCGATGAGCACTTCTGGAGAACAGGAAGTGGGTTTAACCTACCTGTATTTGAAGTACATTCTGAAACACATTATCGACTACATTGTGATCTAAGAGATTCCCAATCCAGTGTATAAGCGCTAAAACTTTGACACCCCGGTTGCTCTTGTGTACAGTCAACTAGTATCTCCTGCCTTTCAGATACTTAATAGACATGCTTAGTTGCAATCGAACTTTCACGCTGGTGAACAACAGCATGAATTTCTAAAGATGTTCTCTTCAACATTGCTGGTGTTCGTTGACATTGGCCATTAGATTCAATGATCTGCTGCTCCTACTGTACACATATACTATGTTTTGGACAGTTTATTGAAAATACACATCTGCATTAGTTTCCATAACATTGGTAAGTCGTATAAAACTTCATTTCATATTGTCAGTTCATTTTTTATTGTGCATTATGTTTCTTATTGCTTTCAGTACTTCTAGATAGCATATGTTACGTTTGACTTATTGCGCATTCGTAATTAAAACATTTTCTTGCAGGTTTGGCATCAAAATCGTATCTTGATCATGTTCGCACTTCACAGCCTGTTTGTAACATTTGCAGATGCTATTATATGAATTGTACGCATTTTTCTAGCAGTCTGTTCTCTTCTTGTACCAGTAACCCGGCTTCTGTAATTTGTATGGTCGATCATCAATACTGTTAACAACCAAATCTTAAGTGTCTGACCTTTATGTATAAGTGCAACCACAAACAAAGTGTGTATACCACAATCATACAAAATCTCTTTACATTTTATAATTTCGGTACGTACTTTACGCAGCACCGACAGTAAATTGGGAGTACAATTAACTGCTGTTCATAATAAGACCCAACATACACAGTTACTAGCATAAAATTTGATTTGTTTGAAATGTTACTAAACCATATTATTACAGTCCTGAAACGGCCAAAAAATAACGAACATAATATCTCATCATACAACTATAGGTAAAACACCGTGTTTACCTGTATACTCCTACAAAATTTCTAGACAAACATATTGTAAAATTATTCATAAACAGAGCAAAGCAAAGGGCAGGTAAACACAGTTGGTATGACAAATAATTTTAATTCCTCATGTTTTCAATTGGGGCGGAATCCTCACGCACCAGGAAAAATCCCCGACATCCTTTCCGGCAAATCGGGCACTGCTTGCAATACAGTTGACAGCGGATACTAGTTTGGAAATAGGATTAAAAAAAAAACAGTGGAAACAGAAAGTGTAACGGAGCTTCACTTCAATTTTGGTATACACTTTTTTAAAAATATTTACCTAGCTTAATTTCTTATCTCGCATGATATTTGAACACTGTTTTCCCTATATTTACTTATTTTCCTTAGAGTAACCAAGCGGCATTGGCTCAGTGGTAGAGCGTTGGCTTAGCATTCAGGAAGTTCTGGGATCAATCTCAGCGGCCGACCATACTGACTGAGGTAATTTTCCTAGGTCATACCAGGCAAACGGTATCCACAAAACAGGCCCTGACCGTGTACCTTCCACAGTTCTCTCCCCCCATCGTATCCCGGCCTAAGACTCAGAAGCCTAATGGCATTAAAATAAATTCAATTGCTCCTAAAGGAGATATATAGTTATTCAAAGGAGTTATACCGTGGTAATTTAATAATAAAAGTGCTGCTATTACTGTGGTAATCTTTTTCTATCTACATTTGTCATATGTCCGCCAGTCTGCACCAAATTTTGTATGTGTCCATTACTTGACCAGGGGAAGGTTGTAGCTTGTGTGTGATCTAAATATATCGTCACCTTGGAATCAGAAGATACTATGTTCACTTTTGCTACTTGTGAGAAAAAAAGCAGTTTTAAAGTTTGAAGTTCTTTTTAAAGTCTGTATAAATTCATTCGATTTCTAACATTTCTAGCCACTTGGAGGTCATTTTGTGAGATATTATTTTGGGGGGTTGATTCTCTTCAGTGCAGTCTTTGACTGCAGTGTTAACTCAATTTGGCACAAAGTGGACATAGTACCTTCTGGTTCCAAGGTGATGATGATATATACTAAGGAACCACATTTTATGGGGTAGCGACAAAATTTATGGTGAGTCCTTAAATTCACACCGTTTGACCAAACTGAATCGAAGTTCCTATTTTTGCTTCATTTGACCATATGAAGATCGAAGAATATGTATGGTCTCAACATGCACAGAATGATAATATTTTGGTCATTCTCAAAAAAGGTGAATTTTTTGTCTTAGACAAATATTTCTTAGAGTGAAATAAATTGAACTAATTTTTCTTTTCCATAAATATAGCGCTTGGGAAAACAGAGAACTAAAAGTACTTTCCCATTGTCCACAATACTTAAAATGTAATGTCCATGGACTGCCACATGCCCTTTCTTCTATAGTACTTTCTATTTTACCTCAATAAATAATTCAAACTTCTCTCGGTGCTGTGGATTAAAAAAATAAAAACTGTTTATTTAAGGAAATACAGGCCGGAACGGGACGAGATGACTGGAGAATGGAGGAGACTGCATGATAATAAGTCCACATACTATGGTTCACTCGACATTATAAGAATAACGAAATCACGACTGCTAAGGTGGGCAAGCCGTGTAGCTTGGATGGGGTGGGGGAGGAACAAAGATTGCATTCTATCGTGGTTGAGAAGCAGGAGGGAAAGAGGCCGTTGGAAAGCCCAAGACGTCGCTGGATTACAATATTAAAAGAGATTTTCGAGAGGTAGATGTTTATGATGAAAGCTAACTTCATGTTGCCCAGGACAGAATTTAATGGCCAACGTTTGTTACTGCGGGGATGGACTTGCGAGTTCCGTAAGCCATCAAGTTAATTAGCTTGTCAGTTACTATTGCCGATATTATAACTAATAAGTTGCAAGATAGACAGTAATCATGCTTTCTGGCTGCAAATGATTGAACATTTCTATTTTGGTCTATTTTCATAAGGAAAAATAGAATAATGCTTGTGGCATATGTAATGCACTGTCGTGGAACACAGGCGAACACCGCAACAATAGGTCAACGAAGACAAACATATTAGGTGCATTCAGAACTCATGCAAACATGTGTGGCTCTAAACACGTGCTTATTAGGGGAAGACAGAGAAAGAAAGGGAAAACATCATCGTCATAGTAACAAGTTCTCATAAAACATGCAGCGATCTAACAAAACACTCCACCGAATAACATAAATATATCTACCAATCGAGCTACATATACGTAAATAAAATAGATCACAAAGCAAACAATTATTATCGGTATCAATAAATAGTAGAAACACTATAAATTCTCGCAACGGAAAAGAAATACAAATAACATCGTTATATCGGTGTATCAGTGACCCTAAAACTGCTTTATTTAATTAAACAGTCACAGTACAAAGTTCGCATATTTAGTCAGTAACTAGCCTCATTCCATGTCAAACTCACGTATTAAAATCATATCCAGGAAGGACTTAAGTAACCCGTCGAGGGTAAATAAATAATAATTCACCATATGGGAGAGAACCTCTACCAACTGGGTCCAGGTCTTACACATTACCTGCAACCCTCAAATATAGACACATGTTATCAATTAAATGTACTTAACTAGTACCTAAATCTTCCGAATAAAATCTCATTGTTAAATCAAATCTAACATCACCTAATCAGACAGTAACACTAACGCAATAAACGAAACGGTGCACACTGATTTTCAGAGGTCACTGCATACACTGATATACTTTTATGTATTGGATCGTAAAGTATGTACTTTAGTTAGGTTAAGTTAAATATACGCTGCGTTAATTTTTTTTTTTTTATGTACTAGCCCTCGTAAAAGCTTTTAATCTTATACTTAAACAATTTAAAATAGATAATCTACATTATGTCTAAACATGCAAAGTACTATTTCAACATATTACAGTAGCTTATAAGTATAAAAATCACTCATTGCAATTATATTCTTTTAAAACGTTTTTATTAAACAAAGCAGGTTTCAAACTATAAATTAATCATTCCAGACTGGCTGTGTGCATATCTATCAGATCAGTTGTTCAAAAGAAGGACTACATTGAGATATTTTATACAAGAAAGAAACAGTAACGAAGAATATCGTAATCGAATTATACATAGTTGTTTCAGAAAGTAGTAGGTTATGTAGTACAAATTTTCAATAAAATCTTTTCAAAGTAAAATAAGCAGTGCCATTGGCTTGGCTAATCAAAATATACTGAGAAATAACTGATGAATTTCAGTGTAGTTAAAGCTATTTTCAACGTAATATAAACCAACCAAATCAAAAACATATTGTGGCATTAAATTATAATATATAGCTTTTTATTTTAAACATTTAGCTGAATTTACAATTTTACATTATGTTAGAATGTTCTTCAAAGGAAATACCATTACTTTAGAAAATCAACAGATGGCTTTAATTTAGAATCCGTAGATTTTAAACTTTATTTTACTATCAAAAGAAAACACTATAATAATACGGATTTAGTTCTGATAAAGGTAAGGCAATGCTACAGAAGCCGAAAATAAGTTTGTCAAGTTATATAGGGAATAATATCAGACTCCGTTGAATAGGTTAGGTGGTAATAGGTCTACTAGAATATAATTCGATGTAATATGTCAAAGAAAGTAAGATATAGGGTAAAAGAAACAGCTGAAAACTCATAATTTATATTAGAAAACGGTAACCTAAAAAAATGTAAACCTGAGGTTTAGGGAAGTCGATTATGTTACTGCACCATACATTTTAGGCAAAATGCCTGATGCCTTCCTGCGAACTTTTTATCGTAACATGGTCACAGCTGTAAGCATATCGTAATGACCAGCGTGTATAGCGAACATGTGGACATTGTATAAACAATAACACACATGTGGTTATGCAAGTAAACAAATAATACATACACATTGGAGCAGACGACGATCAACTCCTCAAACTAACACCAGATGAAGCAAATAACGGAAGACAGAGGGAGCTGGAGTCAAGTAGGAGAAGAGGAACCACCCCTACATTCACCTTTAAAAAAGACCTGCACAGAGCAAGAGCCATCACTCATTTCCCCCGGATGGTCAGCTCCTCTCCTTCAACCGTTCGCAGTTTGCTAAGAAACTGGAACATCCTAGTACGTAGTTCGCTAAGGAACTGGTACTATCGCGCACAGGCAGTTCGCCAAGGAACTGGTGTGCACTCTCACACATAAGTCCTAACTTAACCTGTACGTAGTTCGCCAAGGAACTGGTACAACTTTCCGACACGCAGCTTGCTAAGGAACTGGTGTCATCCTATTTTCCAGAACCCCTAACTGATCACTATTAAATAAGACATCTTTAATCATTTGTACTCAGATAACTGTAAACTGTGTTCTTCGGGACGGTAATTTTGTTAACTTTATTCTTGTATGTTAATAAAGGGTTGAGGGCTATAAACCAATCCCGTATATCTTTGACTCTACCAAATCAAAACTAAAGGGAACATTACGATATCGTTAAACATAAGATCATGCAGCTGATTAGATAAAATAAATATATTTTATAACTGCACCATCACATGATATGCTGCAACAATTTCAGTCCCAGGAAAACACCATAGCACTTCACAAGAGCAGAGGTAAGCCAAGTTTACCATTCAACACTTAATCTAAACTTACCTAATATGTCTTCACTAATTCATGAAGAAAAATGCTGCAATATAGAATAATCATTTCCTTAACACACATCCATGTATAGCCCGTCCCGAATATTAAACCTAAGTGGGTATTTTACGCACCATGTTTTTACAAGTAACCTAATCACCGTATATCTATCTATCTATCTATCTATCTCTCTCTCTCTCTCTCTCTCTCTCTATATATATATATATATATATATATATATATAGACTGTATGGAACAAGATTATCCCCGAATAGCGAATAGCATAAAAAATAGTTTTCCCAAACTTACTTCTCACAATAGCTACTGCGTTGTAAAAATATCTTTTTATTTGTTAAGAAAAGGAAAGTAGAGAGAATGAAAATAAGAAAACTAAAACTGGGGAAAAAAATAATTCAGTATAATTTCTCGAGAGCCAATCAGAAATGAGGATATTTCCCACGCAGACATCGTATAATAGAAAATTAGAACATTCCAAGTAGTATGTATTCATATGTCACAAAAGTGTAATGTGTATGTGTGCGTATAATAAAATTTATACATTATTCTGGAGTAGTTGGTAGGACATACTGCCAGTTACTACACCAACATCAAAATACTGAAAAGTTTTGTACTTTGCTTTTTTTCATTAACATAACACTTGTTTGTGTGTGAGAGTTTTTTTTAAAAAAAAAATTAAAGACATGGGTTGCCCTCATATATACAGTCACTTTATAAATTCTTGAATTGACGCGCCCCATTCTTTTCTGTTTAGTCATGCATAAACAAAATTATTTTTTACTTTTTAGTACGAATTGTTTAAGTAAATTTTTTTATTATTATTTTGATGTTCGAATACTTTTTCTCAAGCCAATGTTTTGTGACCCAAATCCTAAAGTGTTCTGCAACCAAACAAATGGAACATCGTTGCAAGCCAGTATTTATTTTAGGATAAGAAAGTCCATATCAAAAACAAAATATCGTCACCTTGGAACCAGAAGGTACTATGTTCACTTTGTGCCAAATAGAGTTAACACTGCAGTGACCTTGCACTGAAGGGCATCGACCCCAAAAAGAATATTTCACAAAACGACCTTCAAGTGGCTAGAAATGTTCGAAATGCAATGAATTTATACAGACTTTAAATGGAACTTCCAACTTTAAAACTGTTTTTTCTCAAAAGTAGCTAAAGTGGACATAGTACCTTGCGGTTCCAAGGTGACTATATGCTTTAAAATACAAGGTCTGTTCCAAAAGTAATGAAAATTACATTTTTTTTTCTCGATCACCAGGCGAGTTGGGAGACAAATTGCACGGCCTGGGAGTGTGGTGAGGGCTGTCAGGTATACAGACAGACCACCGCCAGTCGCCGTCTCAGTGAAAAAATGCAGCGTAGTCGTGAGCAACGTTATGAAATAAAGTTGTGTGTGAAACTTGGGAAAATGCGTCGGAAACACTTGAAATGTTACGAAAAGCCTACGCAAAGGAAGCGCTATCGTCTGCTCAAAGGCGAGAATGAGCAAAGGTCAGAATCATGCTCATTGCCTTTTTGATGGTATACAAGGAGTTTGTTCCGACTGGATAGTCAGTAAATGCAGTTTTTAAGTCCAGGTACTCTACTGGTTAAGAGAAAGGGTCATACGCGTCCGCCCAGAGATCAAGAACGCATGGATCCTTCACCACCACAAAGCGTCGAGCCAAGATTTGTTGGCTACAAAAACATTCCAGTGCTTCCCCAGCCACCGTTCAGCCCAGAACTGGTCCCGTGTGACTTCTTTTGTTTCCTCGCTTCAAGTCTGACCTGAAAGGAAGCCATTTTGGGACCATCGCAAACGTTCAAGCGGCTGTGATGAGGGTACTGAACAGTGTCTCCGTTGAAGACTTCCAGAGATGTTACGGTGTGGCAGAAACGTTGGACTCGGTTTAAAGACTCGAAAGTGGACTACTTTGAAAAGTTCTAAGTGTATTTGAACCTAACTTCAATAAAAACAATTTTCCAGAATCATTCTAATTAGTTTTGGAACAGACCTTGTATATAAATATATAGAAACATATGAAAGTAACAACTGACTGAATATTGTATTGTTACCTGACTTACGTTGCTGTGCAAAATTTCATCATTGTATAACGTCGAGAAATGAGTTAAATTAACGTGGCAAGATTTGAAGACACAAATAGCCATTGTGAAAAAAACTTCGCGATTTATGATGATTCTTTATCCCTGTTATTCGTTCATAACATTTTCGCAGCAAAACTTGCCTTCATGTTGCCGGGACAAACCTGGCTATTTTCAAATAACCTGTTTTTCATTTGTTAATATATTACAGAACAATTCTAAAGAGTCATGTATATCAACAAACAGGTTGTATGCAATAATAAAATAAACGTTTTACTTAGTTCCTGTAAAATTCATTATCATGGAGAAGGAGAGTTTTACAAAGTCACGCCTCATATAATTGTTCCTCAAAATCTTAAAAAGTACAATATTGGTGATGCCTTAGTTTAAGCATAATAATGAATTGAAATGGATTGTTGTAACTAAATGATCGAGATGTCACCCACCTAACGAAAACTGACCACTTATCAAAACAATAGTATTCCACAGTTCGCGGAATAGTTTCCACCCCAATATTTGTCACCATAAAAAAAGAGAACAAGAGAATTTACTAATTTAGAGCTCGTCGTAACTATATTAAAAAGAAAAAGAGTTCATTCATCCAAACAGAAAAGGAATGGGTATTATTACGTACAGCGTATCTATAGTCTTCCACACCCCAACAAACACAGGACGAATACTTTCAATATGTTGCTTGTCTCTCTCTTGAATACTTTCAAATAAATTATCAACACCGTCAAAGATACGTTGGAGAGTAATTAAAAGCCACTGATGGCCAAAACCGAATCAGATCAACGCTGAATTGGATTTTTTTTTAAAAAAAAAATGTTTTGTTTGTCCCCAAATAGTAGTGCTCTATGTTGAAGTAGATAGTGTATAACGTAAAAGGAGTAATTTCTGTCAAGTTTCAACAGAATGGAAGGTTCCTCATATACCAGTAATTAGAATTGATGGCCTTTAGGCATCTCCAGGTTCATGTGCTACTAGACGGCCAGGACCTAGTTAGTAGCTAGCTATCCCGGCATTTGCGTGGTCACAGGAAAAAAAAAACTCAGTCGGGATGGACGGCAGCAGGTATCGTTCCCTCGTATACCTTCGTTGATATACCTTCAAATTGTCAAATACACGCTCTACCAGCTGAGCTACGGCAGCTCGGTGGTTCCTCGTATAAGTAAAGGTAACTACATAGGATGGTATTCCCAACCTTAGTTTCTTCATAATGTTAACAAGTATTAAAATACTACAAGCTTTCTGCGTTGAAAGTGGGCTACTCAAAACAACTTGTGAAAAAGTGGACATTTACTTCGTTTAAGAAATGCTGATGGTATTGAAACGTACAAATGGTTATATGGAAAGACTTCCTAAACACAAAATACTGCGTTGTGGAAGCAAATGAACTCCACGTAACTAGCGGTTCTCGTAAATTTGGAACAAATATTCTTTCTTTTTCTATTCACTTATTTTATCTGTTATTTATCCCTAAGCCTTGTTTTAGTGCCTTGACAATTGATTAGAAGCGAATCCAGGAGCTAGGCTCTGTTAATTATACTACGCATGACGGTTTACAAGGTAAGCGTTGTGATTATATTTCTATCTCACCCATCTATGTAACGTAAACTGACGTGAATTTCCGCATTGAGTAATGACCCAAAACGGAAAAGGTAGTTTTTGTTCACCTTACTTTAATGAACGAAATTATTACTTCGTTGCATTTGAGAAAATAAAAGAAAGTGTTCATCTAGGATTCCACTGCTTTAAAATGAGCAAATCCCAAATAACGCGTTCCTCCCTAGTTGTATATTTCGTCACCTTGGAACCAGAAGGTACTATTTCACTTTTGCTACTTTTAAAAAAAGAGAGAGAGAGAGAGAGAGAGAGAGAGAGAGAGAGAGAGAGAGAGAGAGAGAGATATAGATAGATAGAGAGAGAGAGAGAGAGAGAGAGAAAAGGAAAAGAAGAAGAAGAAGAAGTTTGAAGTTTCATTTAAAGTTTGTATAAATTAATTTCATTTCTGACATTTCTAGCCACTTGGAAGTCGTTTTGTGAGATTATTTTTGAGGTTGATGCCCATCAGTACAAGGTCTGTGACTGCAGTGTTAACTCCATTTTGCTAAAAAGTTGACATTACCTTCTGGTTCCAAGATGACGACATGATATACGATTCTCTAACGATGTGATGTATGATCGTTTTCAACGTACATAGGAAAACACAAAGGGAAACATAATAAATTATATATTTATTGTATAAAAGAAACAATAATTACTGTATATTTATAAACAAGCAATATTTTCAAAAGGAAAATGTTAAAAAAAAAAAAAAAAAAAAAGCACCATCATACAAATTATCACTCTTGTTAATCACTGTCTCCTGAACTTGATCCGGACCCGTAATCACACGATACTAATGAAACACGCTGCTTTGTCGGAGAAGACTCACTTCCACTGTTCTGTACGCAAACCACGTCCTTTTCTATTTCACCTACTTCTTTACTTTTTTCGTTTTCTGAAGCTTCACTTTCAGTATTAACAATCGTTTGCTTCACTTCGTCCGTATCACATGATTTCGACTGTTTTTGTTGACTAAATGTAATTCCGAGAGTATTTTGTTTCATAAGTTCTGAGATATGGTTTGCTGGTTTCTGACTGCTCCAAACGTTCGCAGCTAACGCTGGAATCTTTGTCGATTTTCTTCTGTCTGTAGATGAGGGGAAAATTGGTTTCAAGTTGATTTCACTTCTTTTCTGTTGTAGCCTTTCATCAACGCCTGTAAGACGAGACAGATTGAAAAAAAAAGATGTTTATAAAATAATTTTATTTTAAAGGAAGACAAAAAAAATGACGTTACAAGTTCAAAATTTGAATATGGTTATTTTAACTTTTAAGTCATGTGCAGGGTTTAAATTTTAGGCCTGTCAACTCCATGCACTTCAAGTTACATACCTCATGTTTATATTTTCGCATTTGTATCTTTTTTGGTTAAGAAATTGACAACGCAATATTCTTTTAACAATTTCATGGTGTGTAGTCCCAGATTATTTAAATATCCTACATAGAGCACTAGTGATATCCTAATCAAATACTCTCTCTCACACAAGAGACAAAAATTCACGTTAAGTCTTGCATATAAATACTTGTGTGTCTAATTTTTTCACACGCTAGTTCATTAACTGTGTAATTTAATCATAGTTATGGGTTAAGATATTCAGTTATTTTGGATTAACGTGAATTTTTATCATAAGCGTGAACTAATATACAGTTAAGCATCACACTTTTCATCTCAAACACATCAAATATATTTAAATTGTTAAGTAAGATTATTGACTAACTTATTGAAAAGTAAGTTTCAATATGTTCTTTCACTAAACGCAGGCTAAAGTAATGCATTAAATATAGACATGCGCAATAGGAACCTAGAATCTGCGTGAGACTCACGACGGAAAATAATAATAATAAAAGTCGAGTGATGATCAGAGCGAACGAAATTTTTTTGGATGTACGAAATTGCACTAATGTAACAATACTCACTAGTGCTTTCACAATTCGATTCGGTTGCATAATCATATGTTAAAATGGAAAATTACAGGATGATAATGCAGACCGTTATAATCTTAGACAAAGCAACCTGACGGCTGATATAGTGAAGGAAGAACAAATTGTCTCTGCTATGCATGGTGGCATACATCTTTCCGTACGGAGTTTTGTAAAAGAAATTGTACCATCTCGGGATTTGCTTGGTACGAATGTAATGTAATTCGTATTTTACCGTAAGACCCCCCCCCCCCCCCACTTTAAAAAAAAGTTTAGTTCACTAAACTAAAAGACTTGTTGTGTAATATTAATTTCTCGGATACATAGTAAATTTGCTTCACTTCCTTCTATTATATGAGATGGTAAAAAAGGTACTTAACGTTACATAATATAAAGACAGGTGTACAGAAACATCACAAACAGTATAGAAAGGCGGCAACGTTTCGCAATAGCGTTTTCACATAATAGAAGAGAAAATGAACAGAAAGGACTCATGCCAAGGAATCACCATGTTGACAACTAATGCTGGGAAATAGTGTGGCCAGGTTATGGAGGTGGTAAATTAACTAGATGGGTTGGGGAAAATACGAAATTAAGAAGGAAGTGCGGAGGATACTAGAGTGGATGAGAGGCTTTCTAAAGGCATAAGAGGGTAGAGAATCAGAGAGAAAGGAAAATAATAATAACAAGGATGATGGGGGCAAAAAGATAAAAGTAAAAATAAATTGAAAGTGAAAATGGATACGGAAGGAAGAAGAGAATGGCGGAAGAAAACACCGAAGATCAAGAAGAAAAAAGACTGCGCTGTAGGGGGTTATATGCAGTTAAGGCCGCCGGCCGGGTTCATGATTGGCGGAGAGAATAGATATTTTTTCAGAACGGAAGAAAATAAAATGTTGTGTGTATTCGTCATTTGTAAGTATCACACTGCAGCAAGCATGTATTGTTTGGACAAGTGGAACCATACGATTCATTCTTGGGTCATTCCATGGAAGATCATCACAAAAACTTGCACCTTACAATTCGACCGTCTCCGATTGTCACGAAATTTGGTGAGTTTATATTACTCAAGAAAGTAAGTCACCATGCCAAGTTTTTGTCCCATATGTCCTACAGTTTTCGAACAAATTAAGATCAAAGTTTAAAAAATTCCTTATTTTTAGTTCGGTAAGGTATCTTCAAACTGCAATAGCTCAGCCTCAAACAAAGGTTGTTAGACAGGGAATGGAACAAGCTTTCCAACGATATGTAATACGCCTATCTTGCAACTATAACTCAAGTCAAGTCATCCGACATCATCTTTGACCTTGAATATTTGAAAATTCGACCCCTTGATTTTTTTCAAATATTGTAGGGTCTAGATCATGAAAGCCTTTGGTGAAGGAGCCGGACCCCCTATCAGTTGCGGTTAACCAAACATTGACACCACCGCCAGAAAGATTTAGACAATAAATTTTCTCCGGCGTTGCCACTTTCTCGAAGCAATGGCAGAAGCGAAAGGTGGCCATATCTTTTTCCAAAGAGAAAAAGGAAGGAAGAAGAAAAAGGGAAAGGAAGGGCAGAATAGTAAAGAAAGAAGTGACAACGTTTGGGTCGAAACCACAGAGACTCCTTCCACATGTCTGTGGTTTTGAAGAAAACATTTGGTGACCTAAGGACGTCTTGTTTTGGACGAGAGAATACATATAAGAAAATTAATCTGGGATGACCATGGGATCAAAAGATAGAAAATATGCGTTGCTATGTGACCGATAAAGGCCCAATGTAACAGAGTACCGTAAGTAGTGTTTATGCAAGGATACATTCACATAAGGTGAAAAATATGAAAGGGTGAAATCAAAAGTTCGTGGATCTATATACCTACTGGGATGACAACAACGACGACGTTTTTATAATGGACCAAGTAATTTCAACGTTACAATGTTGCCAACCCGAAGTAAATTTGTATCGCAAATATCATATTTTGTATGAAATATTCTATTGTAAAATAAGGATAGAAAAAAGGCTGAAGTAAGAACTGGGGTGTCACATGTCCAAATGGTGGGGCACATACTCCCAACTTTTTTTTTTTACTGTTAAAAGTGATAGAAACCCTACAAAAAACTAGTTACAACACCCGTAATTTTGGTTCAACCCCCTCTCCCCCAAACTGAACATCCTGGCAGAATCCCTGAGTAGGAATACAAACGACATAGCTTTTTTGACTGGTCTACACCGTGAAATAGTCAACAAAATAGTATTTGATACATTTTAGTTGGTGCTGCAATTTCACTACCTGTGAGTTGGTACATACGCACAGTTACAGTTATTGGGTTCACCTTCATGAATACTGAAGAGCAGGTCACCCATAATATACCGTATTTTGCGGAAAAAATGGCGCATATGGATCGAACAACCTGATCTGCTCTTCGTTTTCAGAATAAACAACTGATCCACCATGAGTAATCAAACACAGACAACATATCCAATAATGTCTTTTCAGTTGTAAAACATTTGAGTTTGTGGTGTGAAGGATTCAGAGTATGAAAAACACCTTTGTTTTAAAGTACACTTAATCAATAAGTAAATTTGAATTTTACTTAAGGTCTTTAGGCAACTTTTGGCTCAGGCCGAATGGAAGGTGATGGGTGAATTGGTGGAATGACGAAATTGGGAGGAAACGTAAGAGCCCCGAGAAAACCCACGGACATGGTGTTTGTCCACGACAAAGCCCACATGGCACGAGCTGAGATCGAACCGGGAACCCCACGTACCAGAGGTGAGTGCTCTACCACTGAGCCACCGTTGCGTTCCCTTTATTGAAGCAACTGATAAATTTTCGAATTTTATTTATGGTCTTTAGGCATCTAAGGCTCAGGCCGGAATAGGGGAGGGGAAAGGACTCGGGAAGCTGTCGGCCAGGGCCTATGTTGAAAGTGCCATCGCAGCATTTGCCTACTATGACTGAGGAAAAACCTTTGAAAAACCTCCGTCAGGATAGTCCGCCTCTGGGATTAAACCCACGACCTCCCGAATGCTATGCTAAAGCTCTACTACAGAGCTACGGCGGCTCGGTAGCAACTGATAAGAACAGGTCATGAATAAATCTTTCTGCTATATTGTATTAATGTCGCTAGAAGTTCAATTCAGCTTGGATTCCAAAATTAGATATGTTAGGTTGATTAATTTTTCTTTCTTCTGATACTGTGCAGCACTATAAGAAATATATATATATATTCCTATATAAGAAAAATATAGGGTGATTCAGAACAAAGTACATTACTTTCGGGAGATGATTCTTGACATCGAAACATAAAAAATTTCCTATGAACATGGGTGAAATTCCGCTTCGTTTTGAGGATACAGCATTTCCAACTTGGAGCCCAAAGTCGACGCCTTACAAAAGGGGAAGAAAATGAATAATTCTCAATAAATCGGAAAAGACACATTGAATTAGAATTTCGTTTCTTTGCGGAAATTTGTTTCTAACAACATGATTGATGTCAGTAGTGAAAAGACGATATCACCGTGTTGTCAGTGTTACCAACCTAGTATAACGTTTAAATTTTTTCAAATGGCACTACGTCGTGAAATTTTCATTCCTTGCGCCGATTCTGATTTACTGAGAATTATTCGTTTTCTTCCCGTTCTTAGGTGTCAAAGTTGTACTCTAAGTTGGAAACGCTGTATCCCTAAAACGAAGCGGAATTTCACCCACGTTCATAGAAACTTTTTTTTTCTTGTTTCGATGTCAGGAATCACCTCCCGAAATATTATTTTAGACAATGCGGGCCACTGGTACTGTAGAAATTTTATCAGCTGTTGCTGGAAACAGTAGAGATAAAACTGTGATATACTTTAGGCACTCTGGAATAACAAAAAAACTGTTATAGCTAAAGGTTGCACAATTGTAGGAGCATAAAAAGGTTGCACAGTTGTCTGGGTGTTTATCCAGTTAAATCCTCGTTATGTTACGCGTTCATTGAAGATTTATGTGATCTGCAAGTTTTACTCTTCCTCTCTCACGACCATCCTTATTTTACAACAACCTACTTCGGGTTGGCACTGTGACTTTGAAATTACTTAGTCCAGTATAAAAACACACACACGTAGGTATATAGATCTACCAACGTTGATTTAATTTTTAAAAATTTTTCTCCTTACTTGAATGTATTCTTGCATAAGGGCTACTCTCTCTATATGGTCACATACAAATGTATATTTCTATTTCTTGATCCCCTGCCCATCCCAAATTATCTCATGTGCGTTATACTATAATGTGAGTACTAAATATATATCATCATCATATCCACTGCTGGATGAAGGCCTCCTCCTTTCCTTTTCACATATCTCTGTCTGCTGCTATCCTCATCCATGTAGCTTCTGAAAAACGCTTGATTTCATCTACCCATCTTGCATTTGGGCGTCGTCTCGGTAGTTTCTTTTCTCTAGGAATCCAATGTAGCACATTTGTCGTCCATCTTCCATCTGTTCGTCTAGTTATGTGACCGGCCCATCTCTACTTCATCTTTGCAGTCTTGATTACATCCTCTGCCTCTGTTTGTGCGCGAATCCATTCATTTCCCTCCTGATAATTCATAGCATGCATATCTCCATTGTTCTTCGTGCGACTCTCAATCTATGAGTCGTTTGCGCATTCGATGTCCAAGTTTCACTGCCGTACATCATCACAGGTAAGACACACTGATTATAAACTTTACGCTTCAGACACATTGGTAGATTTCCTTTGAAAAAAAAGTGTAGTCTTCCAAACGAACTCCACGCCATTTTACATCTATTTATTTAATCAGTCAACTTGGCATTCGATGTTTTGAGCTGGTCTAGGTAAATATACTCATCAACTACGCCTACTGTCTCTCCGCTAACCTTTATTTCCCTCTTTGCAGCATGTTGATTGTACATGACTACTGTTTCCTTAAATTCATGTTAGGTCTATTTTCGAACTCTCATTACTCAGTTCTTCCATTCCATTCTGGTTTGTAGTTCTTCTGCACTTAAAGCAAACAGGACTATATCATCAGCGAACCGTAGGTGATTAAGATATTCGCCATTAATTTTTATTCCAAATTCATCCCAGTTTAAATTTTGGAACACACTCTCCAGGACAGCAGAAAAAAGTTTTGGGAAAAAATTGAATCTCCTTCCCTTACCCCTTTTCCAACTTAAAATTTTTCACTTTCTTGATGAAGCCTAATGACAGATGTATGTGGCAGTAGCTTGATGTATGCACTTTCCATGCCTTGATCTTAAAGTGATTTAAGTAATGTTGACAAGGAGACCGAATCGAAAGCTTTTTCAAAATCTATGAATTCCAAACATAGTGGAAGTTCATATTCATTAGTCCTTTCCATAACTTCATTCAATGTTTGTATGTGGTTCATTGTACTAAATCCACGACGAAATCCGACTTGTTCCCTTCCCAGGTTAAAATATAAGTTCCGTTCAGTACGATTCGAAATAATTTTGGTGAACGTTTTGTATAGAACTGACAGTAAACTAATTGGTCTGTAGTCTTCCACGCGTTCTTTGTCCCCTTTCTTGTACAATAAAGTTATAACAGCATTATTCCAACTTGAGGGTATTTCTCTCTTCCTCAGGCACATTGAGAATAATTTCGCAAGTTCCTTTTCCATCTTTTCACCTCTCCATTTAAACATCTCTGCTGTGAGTCCATCTTCTCCTGGCGACTTTCCGTTCTTCATCCCTTGAAGTACTTTATCCACTACTTTCATTACGTCTGGGACATCTACATAATTTTCTTTTGAGTCTTCATTTCTTAGCTCTTCTTTGGAGTAGTGCAATTTCCAGTAGAAATGTTCAAATATTTTTATAATTTCTTCCTATTTCGTGTTACGGTTCCGTCTGGTCTCTTAACTGCAATTATTTGCTTTTTCCCTATCATGAGCTGCCGTTTGGTTTTCTTCAGGCTCTTGTTTTTGTCCATTGTATTTCTAACAATATTTTCGTTATATCTTCGTACATCCTCATTTTCTTCTTTACGGTTTTATTTAGTTCTATATACTCAATCCTCTATATACTCTCTCCTTTCTGGTGCCTACTATTTCCTTGGCTGCCTCTCTTATTATCTCGGTCAGTATTTTATTTCTGCTATTGATGTCTTCTTCATCCTCTAACTCTTCCAAGGCGCTGAATCTGTTGCTTAGTTCTATCTCGAATGTCTGTTTTCCCCTAGATTTTCCAGATCTAAAAGTGGCATTTTTCCTCTGATAAGCTTCTTTCTCTCAAGTCTAGTATTTAGTTCCAGTTTACATCTCACCATCCTATGATCACTCGAGACTGGAACTGTTCAGAACAGACACGTCTTGCATTATTTCCCTGTTATTCGATAGAACGTAGTCTATTTCGTTTTTGGTCCCATTTGAGCCTTTCCATGTCCACTTCCTCCGGGGCGGTTTCTTGAAAAATGTATTGGAAATTAACATTCTGAGTTGGCTTCTGAGAATTCCACTAACTTAACTTCTCTCATCTCTTGTTTCTTTTGCCAAATCCAAAGTTTCCACCTTTCGTGTTACTGCTCTGCTTGGTTCCTATTTTCGCATTGAAGTATCCCATTACAATTTTGTAATGCAGTCCATCCATGTTCGTTTGCCAAGCATTTGCTTGGGTACTAACAGACCGACGTGAACGTATGGATTGAATATATATGTATTTTCAAAAAATCGAAGGGTCGCATTTTGCAATATTCAAGGTCAAGGATGACGTTAGATGACCCTGCTTTCAATTATTGTCGCAACATAGGCGTGTTACATATCGTTGGAAAGCTTGCTCCATTTCCTGTATAACAAGCTTTGTTTGACCGAACTAGAATTGATTTAAAATGAAATCACCCTCTTGTGAAGGGGAATTCTCGTTTATCTCAAAGTATTTAACGCAACTCTTAAGAATTTCAAGGGGAATTTCAGTACTCATCTGCCATCTTATTAACTTCCACGATGGTGGTTGAAAAAAAAAAATAAATAAAAATAAAATAGTTAGCATGGAAACACAGCAGATTTGATGTCAGACTATCACCAAACAACGAACTCTGCCACTTACTCTGTGCAGGAGCCAATCGCAACAAAGCAGCCATCTTTTCGTCTTCCTTGCTCTCTGGTAGCAATGCGATGTCCAGTGAAGATTTACTCAATAGCACTGAATCCCTATCCTGCTGAGCTTTATGTTCCTGTTTCTTCGTCTGTATAAAAAAGAGAGAAACACTGTTGGCATTGTAACAATAACAGGAAATATTATTACATAAATACAACTGTTGCTCTGTATTTGTTACGCGTAAGGCATTGTTAACAGTCTCCATGATAGCAGTTTTAATTTTGATTTGGCAGTTTTATTTTACGTCAGCTCATAACATCAAGAAACAAGCAAGCAAGTATTATAAGTAAGAATTTTAGTTCTAAAACTGATACAAATATATACATATTGTCGCAAGAAGAAAGAATGTATTTATATATAAAATTGAATCGGTGATTGCAGAAAGGAATTAAATATAGAAAACCTAATATTGAGAAAACTTTAAAAACATGTACTGGATCACACTGAAATAACTTTGTTGTAATTACTTCGAAAGTTTACTTATATGCTAAAAGATTGAACATTAAATAAAACAAACTGCACTTGTAATTTGTGTGTTATGAATTTTTTTAAACTGTTGGACAATCAATCTTTCTGTAATCAACAAACATGAACATTTTGAACTGCTTAGTAAATTAATGACGTAAAGTAAAAGTACATGAAATATGCAAGAAAAATGTATTTAAGTATATTCTTTAACATAAAATCAACTTTATCTCCAACATCATAATAAATTCGAGTGTGTTCTTTCACATGAATGGTCACTTATGTCTCCAAACATCGAAGTTTTTTTTTTTTTTTTTTTTTTAATATTTGTACCAACTTTATCTCAAAATGGACAAAAATATTCAATACTCATACTAACTTTTATCTCGAACAAAATGGACACAAATAATTTGACAAGGAATGACTATATCCCAACAAAAGTGAAGAAAGAATGTTCTTCAACAATGGGCTGCAGTAAGTGATAAGTCTAATTTTTTCTTTACCTTGACATATTTAAACAAGAAGAACAGCAGCAGCTAATAAGCATGATTCACAGCACTTGTTCAATCCAATGTTGGGCACTAAAGAATAAGTAAGCACCAGAACGTTTGGAGTTCTTTATCTTCTGGAATGTATTGGGCTGATTTTCTTATATTTAAGTTTCTTGGTGTTAATGGGTACACAGTTATCAGGATAAGCAAGCTGGATGGGTTACTCTGATAATCGTACCAAGAATGTCTGAGAATCTAATCCTCCGATGTATTGCGATATCACAACAATACCTGTCTTACCAGAACAGAATTCGAATTGATGAAAGTGAGATATGATGGTTATCTTTTTGTCTCGTGGTATGCTCCTTTGTGAAGTTTCAACATACGGTATATCAACAATGGAACAGAATAGTGATCATACGAAACTGATTGGCTCTTAAATATTACAATGTAGGTGTATATGGTTGCCAACTTTTGATTACAGAAAAGTACCCCAGTCCCAGACCTTTCTGCACTCAACGAAAAAAAAAAAGAGTGTAACGTTACACACATTAGCTTTTACTGATGGGTCTATCTTCAGGGGTTATGAAACTAGTCTTAACTAATTTTCATTAAAAAAGCATAATATGGCAAAAAGTGCCCCCGTATAGAGACGGGCTAAACTATTATTTAAAATAACAGTTTAATATAATCTTTTAGAACAGGTTCTATAGATTCGCAACTGTAAAGAAGCAGTGTAAGAGCACCATTTTAGGGTAACTTACCTGTAGCCAGTTATGTGGAGTATTAAATGTTAGATAAATATGTAATAAAATGTATAATCTTGTACACGTCCCGGTATTCGCCTGATGACACTGAGGGAAATCCTAGAAAACCTCAGTCAGAGTACTCGGTCGTGGGACTTGAACCCACGTGCCTGAAATTTGATATACGCCAGGATAGATTATTATATACCTATTCTATCTACACGAATTAACGTAGACTTTAATGTGGACCCAGTAAAATTTCAAAGGAGACACGGCCGTCCTCCCTACCTACAACAACAATAACACACACACACACACAAAGGGGGGGGGGGGCATAAAACACAGACGTGGAGACATAGTAACTAAAGAGAAACGTTCATCTTCGGAACTTTTCACACACACTGTAAACTTTCTGGGTTGGCCAATGAGTCAGTTTCCTTCTTTCTTGTTGATCGTGGTTTCCCGAATAAAGCATATCGTGATTCTTTATGTCGATGAGCTACACGTTCCACTTCGAAATGTTGTTCAGGGATTTCCCCAGGATTTTCAATCTAGGAGGGTTTAATCTGGGTGTGTGAGTTTAGTCTAGTAGTATTATACGTGACTATAGGATTTTTCCTTGGTGGTCGTAGGGAGTTCTGATCAAAATTATCATGCGATATTGATTATTATTTCAGGGGTGTAGGAAAATCTTTAATGCCATCATTGTTAATCGTGAATAACGATCGTGAAAATGGAGCGATAAGAAATAAGAGATTTATGAAATTTCTGTGGAAGGTAGAATATTATAAACGTAGAAAATGTTAACATTTCAATTTAAACTTCAATAGAAATTCATGACTTCTGCATGAAAGAAATAACGCACATAAATTTCTTACCAATTTATGAAATGAAACCGTGCAAAAATCTAACCAGGATCTCGGGGTACTAGTCCCTCTGCCGTGTCCCACCCTCTCAGGCGTCCTGTTATTTGTTTAGAACAATGCGTTTTATTTAATTACAGAATCAATAATAGCATTGGACACTCACAGTATGTTTGCAACCAGTTCGACTCGTCAAGTATGCAGGTTTACAAACACTTTGGAAGCCCCTTTAAACTTCAAATAAATTTAAAACGGAAGTGTTAGTTGACGCTTTACAAATTTGCACCAAGTTCGTCCAGGTAATTTGCTGCTAGGATACATGTGTGGAACGTCAGTGTTGGTACGTTAGCAGTAACTCTGCATCAATTTATCAAGCATCATACTCGTATTTGCACTTCAAACCTTGCAGCACGTTTACTAAGTAAAAAAAAAGGCAATTTTGACATAAGCTACAATCAGGTCACGAGAATACTTGATGCAAACGTCTATGCTATTATGGATAATCTCACTATAGTAGATGCAGGTAATTGCACATTCGCTTCGCTAGTAAATGCATTATCAACCATTGCACCCACCACACCCTTTAGGTGACATTTTTACAATTTATTAGGATCTGCGCTTCAAGATGGCCGACAAACTTACGAAATGTGCGATACGACACGTGACGTTTTTAAGTTTAATTTTTTCTCCTTTTAAGAGCTGACAATCAAAGCACACCTCAGACCTCTCTCTCTCTTTTTTTTTGCGTTGTAGTGTGTGACCAATCCCTCTCCCCTTACCATCCCTCCTCTTCTAGTTGTCACATAATGTTTCAAGCTTATATTAATACGCACTTTTCCTGGCTTACTGGCGGTGGTAACACACACACACCGGTCTGAGCCAAAGTTGCCTAAAAGATTTAAAGCTAAATTATATATATATATACAATATAATACTACACGCAATACTAAAACACTCCTTTCTCACCCACCCCCTCCTTTGCTTGAAACATTTCTAACTCGTTTCACGTGTACTTGGAATGCAATTTATGACGCAAGCATTCGAAACCCAACACAATTTTGGCTTTTTACCTGAACTGTTGTAAATAACAGTTATAACAATTTAACCAAAAATAACAGGTTATTTTTTTGCCCATCTCTACTCCCGCACAAGTATCTGTATTCCGATAGGAGAACAACTACAATTAATATTTAAGGTACGTATAAAGGATAAAATTGATTATATGGGCAGTAACAGCATCAAGTGAATATAATATGACCCTGTATCCTCATTGAACATGTTAATGAACATTTGAGAAAGTATTATTTCTGTACGAGGCAGTAATTATTATAATGGACTTCACCCTTAAGTACGTAAGTGATAGCTTCCGTAAAACCTTAGAAAATGATACACATAAGTATGGTATAGAAGTTGTCAGCAAAAGAATCAAACAATGATCACAAGGGTACGATAAAAAATAGTGGCAACATTGCAGTCACGTGACCAGCATATATCTGGTGTCGTTAGGTGCTCGGTAGATGGCTGTGGACTGTGTGTAAGTGAACGTAGTGGTGAAAGCCGCGTGTTTAAAGTGCAGACGAAAAATGCAAGTACCCTAATGAAGAACTGTTTTCATGGACAGAGTGAGCATGTGACGATGTAGTGTTGCTATATCGTACAGTGCCACGTTGATTGACAGCGTTCGGCAAAGATATGGGGAGGAGGAACACACTCCACAGTCAGGACATTGATAATTAATAAATTTTCGCTTGTTTTATCTTTATTTTCAAATAGGTGCAATTCCATGTTTAAGGTTTATTTAATAATGTTTGCAAACCTTATGTCAACTGTTCAAACGATCTCTTTTCGAAAATATATGTACTTACGTAATTGGCTCCAGGGATCTTCAGTGTACATTATACTGAAAGCTCTGACGTTTCGATTCAGTTCCGAAGTATCCTCGGAAACAGAACACAAGAGAATGCAATAAATATTTAAAACTGAAAACCTTTGCTAACTATTTACGCTATTTTTGCATTTTGTTGTTTTTGCATGTGTCATATTACTTGCATTCAGAAAAAAGTGACGAGCACGTTTTGCAGATTGGCAAAACTACAAATTCAAATGCAGAACAAGAAGTACGACTCACGAATATATATATATATATATATATATATATATATATATATA
>JAGDQP010005914.1:0-43053 GCA_022664845.1 Lepisma saccharinum | reverse complement strand
AAAGTAATACGAAAATCTCTTTGAATAAAAGTAAAATATATTTCTTTGTTATATTATGAACAAATGCTGCACCAAAGCTGACTGTTTTTCACATAATGAGTATTTTTCTTTCTTTCTTTTTTTTTCATTTCGTTTTGGAATAGAATTTTACAATTATGATATAATTGTGTAAATATGTGCTCTCTGAATTCTATTCAAATGTGAAACTCAAGCAGCTCAGAATCATAGGGGTGCAGATTGTAGTAGTCGTTGAGAACAGACCCGACTACTCCAATACTATTGTGCTCTCGCTTAGTTCAATAAAGGGTTTTCCTGTAATACTAATATTCTCATACTAACATTTGTTACTCTTGCCTTGCTTTGAATTTCTCAGACGCCAATATTTTTTTGCTGTTTCCACTCTGGCGGAATAATACAGTGAAAAACAGCAAGTAATTTCTCCTTTCCCTTCCGCTGTTAAGTTCGTCATTTTATGCGGTTATACCATTTTCCCCTTTTAAAATTTAACGATTATTATTATTATTATTATTTTTATCAAGGATCATTTAATTACGTGTTGTTTTCGAAATCTTATTGGCTTCTTTGAATATAACAAACTCCTTTTCTTCGGATTGCATTCCGGACTGTATTTATCCGTTGTCTTGGTCATGACTATATGTTTATCAGTACCCTAGGTGATGATTGATGACATACATAGTTTTCCGTTATCTGCGTAATGATTTTTTTTTTGTTTGTTTGTTTGTTTACTCGGACAAGTTTGAAAAAGAAGTATTTCCGTTTACTTGATCAATAGGCATGTTGTCGGGTAAAGGCTCATCATGTGCTTTTTTTCTAATGTTCCCTTTTGGGGGGGGGGGGATGATGAATAATTGATCAGTGTTTCCGTGCCGCCCTTTTGGAATTGTCAACAGTACTTTTCCAACTGGAATACTAATGGTCAGAAAATTTTATGAACGTTGAAAGTGATTATTAAATTTATAATTCATTCTGGATATTTATTGCGATAAAATATTAACTGTAACATGTTTGGTTACTTTTGTTGGAACAGGCACTGGTTCATTCCCTTTTTAGCATGACGGGGCTAGGTTAATTTCGAAACGTATCTTTCTCCTTTATCTATTGGCATCTTAGTTAAGAGGTTAGGTTATGTTAATTTAGAAGTTTGGACTGCATACTCGAAATTATAAAAAAAAAAAAAATCATTAATGAGAAATTCAATTAATACACCTGAGAAGTGAAATAGATTTTTCTGAATCACTAAACAGCAATGTTCACAATGTTCACAACTTTTAATTTAGTCAATTGCAATCCAAATCGTTTTCGCTGTTCAATAATCTCCTGACTTTTCGAGGACTAGTCATGCCTTTAGCTAAAAATTAATTCATGTTAAAAACTCAGCTGGATAAAGTATTGTATATAGGATATTTTCTGTAATTTGATTACCATAGCATTGGTTCAAGATGTACTCCAGTATTTATTTATGTGCTATACAAATACTTATGAAAGAATTAGGTCATCAAAAGAGAATTTGCATTAACTCATCTTACAGATTAAGATTCCTATTCTATACAGATTCAGAGTAACCACTCTTAAAAAATTTTAAACTAACTTTTCCAGGTAAAAATTTACTTTTTTTTTTTCAGTTTGTTTACGTGTTCAACTTTTCACCCTAAGAAAAGACGAAAGGTATTTCAAATAAATATTACATACAAAAGAGTCATTTAGTCCTCACCACTCACGTTAATTTCCAGCAACCTCAAAGTCTCAAAAGTGCGTTTTATGCTACCTGCCAAGGTTCGAACATAAATAAAGCACAAAAATAACTAAGCATTGTTCTTCCCTGTACAACACATCTTACAACAAAACAAAATATTCTCTTTCTATGCAGTTCGCTTTACTGCCAGTGATTTTGGACAAGTTGAAGGCAGACAAGACAGACGTCTAAGAAAAATATCTGAATTGTTGGATATAACTTCAGCATTCAAGATCTACCTTTTGCCAACTGATTTTGTACCCTAGACGAACATTCCTGGCTACAATAAGATTTGAACTTTTTTTAATAAATTAATTGCATGCAATGAAGACTGTTCAAAACATCTTTCTTGATGAAACGTTCCACGATTGAATGAGAAATTCTCAGGAATTCATTATATAGAAACGATGCAAAAGAGCATCCGCTTGGAAGGTCGTCAGAAACAGCTCTATGTACATCCAAAATGAATGGAGAAACGTAATTTACCCTGCATATACTTCAACACTTGTGTCCAACATGTTCAACGTTATTTCACAAAATGTGGCAAAATAAACTGGTCTCTTTCACCAACTCCGAAGTTTTCAAACCAACTTAGGAAAGATCTTAACGGAAAAACATTGCAAGCTATATGGAAAGTGAAGTCAGCTGTCTGGCAGGAATATCTTTAAATATATTACACAACATTCATAAGAAATGTAAAATGCACAACCCAGTTTATTCCATGCCTAATTTAAAAGCATTACGGATCGTCGCAATCACATCTTCCTATATTCAGAAGAGTGCGATTGTTTGGGATGACTTAAAATCTGATTGAAGGTCTATAAGACATTTCATATTTACGTTAGGGCCATCCATTGAAACCTGAGCAAATCTTATTAGATTTTCTTCACCCAGAAAAACTGAAGTTAAATATCGTCTATTTACTTCTTCCTTCTTAGTATTCCAATATCTGACAAAAATATCCACTTGCTCCTTTTGGGAAACATTATTTAGAGACTCACTGAAATCAACAAATATTCGTAACTATTTAACTCATTAAGCAGATGCTTATAGAAATATGGACCAAGACGATGCACTAATTCCCATCCCAGTTTTGTTCGTCGGAACTGCATTTTTGAAGCTATTTCATTATCAGAAAACATGAGGCGGAAAACATACTGTCCGTAGGACTACGAAAAGAAGTAGGCTATGTTGTGAATCTGAATACAACACCCATATTTCAGCTTTCGTAACATTTTATAACAAAAGAAACTATTTCAAAACATCCGTATGACCTCTCGATGATTCCACATTTCAAGAACTGATATTTGGGGAATAAGATATTCTACTTTCGACAACTAATGCTTCTACATGCGGGTAAGACAATACTCGAAGCTTTGTTCCAAGAAGCATATCACTGCAGACGACATAGCACATAGAGTTAGCAATTCCAAGATAAATCTCAATGCACGATTTTAGCGCACACTCACCGATGCTACAAAATAAGCGACTTTACTAAATAGTTTGAATTTTTTTATCCTCATCTGGAATTATCATTTTTCACTTGAGACCATAATTTTCTCTGATGTACTGTTTTTTTCTAGATTACTCTTTTTGATTAAAATTTCCTGACTTTTCCAGATTGAGCCAATTTCCCTGATATTTCCAGCTTCTCCAGATTTCCAGGTCGAGAGGTCACCCTGAGATTGTAAATATTTAACACATCAGCCTAACCTAGTTTGATAATGTTATGTGATAATTTTAATGAGAGCTCACTTATTTTAGCAAAAGAACTGTGTTATGCATTTGAATCACAGCTTCATTTATGATTCAATAAATCCATTAAAAGTTATCCTTTCTGATTCTAATTTACTATTGAATAGATGAAATCAGCAATGAATTTATTTAGTTACCTGTTGGTGTGCAGCTTATTCTCTCGTATTGTAAACACTGACAAATAACAATTAAAAGAATTTATTTAGGATTATGTTATCTCGAAATGCAATCTATCTTGAAGGATGCGAATAATTAAGTTGCGCTTTTGATCTGTACACATAACAACATGAACTAACTTGGTTTTCTTTTGCCGTTCTGATTAGTATTTTTCTTTGGAATGAAATTACTAAATTGTGTACAACTGAAATATACATCCCGTTTGTTAGTAAATGCTTAATGTTGGGATGAACAGATTAAATTTAGAGTAAGGCACGGTTTGGCTTTAATTAGTAAGGAATTATTTTGACCGGATTATCGTCATAAGTGATTTTGCTTTCCAGTGAAAAGTTCGTGATTGGAAAGTATAATATTTATTGATAATTTTGGAGTTGCAGGCAAGAGGTAGGTCCTGTCTTCCCTAGACTGGAATTTATTATTGATATTACTTCAGTGTGAAATAGCTTTTTTGTGGAAACCGCAAGTTGGTTGGAGAGAAGTGTAGAAACCCGACTCAACATGTGGCTCGCGAGCATGAGAAGGGAGGTCAGCTGTACACAATATTGATTTTTAATTACCGATTTATTTTTTTATTTTTCCGTTACGCGATACATTTGATTAATGTTAAGATCAGTATGCTTTGCTTGCCCGCGAGGCATCCGCAAGTTTTGACTGGGCCTTTATTAGAGAACATGCGTTTTGTCTGATCATTGGGGAATCGAAGCCCGCATCCTTGGAATTCAATCCGCACTTCCTTTCACTTGTGTGTGGGAAGATTCTTATATTTTGGCTGATATGTGTGGTATGTTCAGTGGAAACTACTTGTGTAGCTTTTCTAGCTAAAAGGACTTCGCGCCACATGAATAATTCTGGACCTCAATAAGATTTTTTTTAAGCTCAGTTGCTTCTAAGCCCGATATTTTGGATTCCGCATTGTGGCGTTTGTCCGTCTGTCTATCACAAGCCAAATATTATATGGATATTAAAATATGCAAGTGTTCTCTGTATCTTTGTTATTTGGTTCTTTCATCTTTTTACGAATTGAACCAATGCCTGTTTTTGCTATTGGTGGATCTCTTTCTTTTGACCCAGCATTTTTTGTAGAAAATATCATAAAAATGCGATTCCATTTTCTCGTGTTTATCGTGAGTAAAACTTTCGGAAATGTCCTTAGCTATGATGTTTTTAAAAATTCATTTGGTTACATTATGTTTCTGTCATCTTTTGCTAAGTCGTATAGCAAGTGATAAATTTGCTATATTTTTTGTAAACCGTTTTAGCGTTTCCCCTAAGCGACAGGTCCTTTTAGGCCGGTTTATCCTTTTCAATTTTTATATTTTTCCTAGCCACGATTGGACTAAATACACAAATGTTGGTGGAGAATCCTTTTTCCACTATTTGTTTCTGGAAGCTGTGTGGAATTTTGTTCTTTTAATTTTTATTTTCTTTAACTTTTTTTTTTTGTAAGGGGTTGAGCAACCCCCATGGTGCATAAGGTGCTTTTATATGTTAAACTAGCCCTATATTTTAGGGGAAGTTTGCGAGTCCCTGTGGGGGTATCAATTGTTTGTCCCAGGCAGGGATCAACTTAATGATTACAGAAATTTTTCCTGTGTTAGTTGCACTTTTTATTGAACAAAGAAATTCAAGTAATAACCATTTTCCAATTAACTACGGCAGAAGTCAGCTAATGAAAGTTACATGGGTTTAACGAAAACATTAACTAAACTTGCGTCACTATATCAAACATTACTATATGCATCCGGCGCCCGTGGTCTTGTAGTTACAATCACTGACTTCGGATAAGCATTAGGGAGGATTTCCCGATTTTTCATTAGATCCACCAGATAAATGCCGGGATAGTACCTTCAATGAAGACCTTGGTCGCTACTTTGCTAATTCCCTTCCCTGAAAATGTGCTCGTTAAGGAACGTCATTGCTCAGACCTGATAGCCTGTAGCCTTAAGGCATTGTAAAGGTTAGCAATGTAGTTTCGTTACCTGTATGTATCTACGACAGACATTTCGAATATGAAAATATATTAATGCACACGAAACATCCAATCTAGTACATACAATTGAACGAACGTCAAAATCGATGGTACATGATATTCTATTGTCATGAGAATTTTATTTGAGGTAGGAGGGGTATCGGTTATAGATACTTAATACCATTCAATATATGAAAATTTCGAGTTTGAGTATACTTGCAATTTTCTTAGGGTAACTGGAATTGTTACGTCTCACAGCATTAGTTAGTTACATGCACAAAAAACATACTTCCAAAAAAAAACGAAGATTTCACTTCGAAAAATGTGCGTTTTCTCACGTTGACGCAGGCATCCAGGAAACTTAACAAAATAAGTACAGTTAATTCTGAATTTCTTTTGTTTTATGCTTAATACAAAAAATGAAGACTTATTTCACCGTACACAAAGAATAATGACTTTAGGAGTCTCTTCAAAATTTACTTACCCTAAAAGAATTTCGTAAAGCGCAATTTGCCGCGTAGTCATCTCTCCACCTTTCCCGATACGCTTCCAATTTCGCCAGCGTTGGGCCAAGAGATTTGGCTTTCTTCGCATCTTCATCGCCATGTTCCAGTTTGAACATAGCATCGGAGAACAGTTTTCTGGAGGTTGCCTTATCCTCCGGCACCACCTGTCCATTTTGGGTTGGATCCCAGCGATTCTCTTGCCGCCGAGCTCCACTCACTATTATATAATCAAGATTCTGGAAAATTAAGAATTACAAGACAGAAATCACAAATGTAAAATTCATGTCCTTACTTCACGAATATACACTTCATCCATACGAATACAAAATACCTTGATTTCCTACTTCAAACCAGTACATAGTTTACGATTTAACATGGACAAGAACCTTAACTGCAATATACATATATGCAAATTCTGCGCAAAATAATTATCTGCATTGAAATTCCTGTGTCAGATACGATCCTACTTTTAAAGAATATTAAAAGCACCGTACCTCTTAACATCCCTATCATATGAACAATAACTTTACTACCATCACGAATACCACGTGCAAGTTTTTCTGAAAATTTTAATCGGAAAAGTGGAGGTGCGTGGTTTACATGAAACAAGTATTTAGTCTACCTAAAGACACTTTAGTTAGGGTAAATTATTGTTATTTAAAGGCATACGTGTTCTGGAAAATATGACACTGAATAAAGCTAATCCTCGTGTATGTGAAACTTGCTGTTTTCATAAAAAGTGAAACGAAAATTTCGTTAAAAATTATTTTGAAACAGTGTAATTTAAATACGGAATGGTTACTGAAAATGCTTAGCAGAAGGCACTCGGTATATTATGAAGTAGAATACAAAATTTTATGCTGCAAGTTCCGAGATTACTTATTTAATAAGCTCATATTCGATCTTCGTTTCTTTATTGCTCAATCATAAACTATATCACAGTAGATGTTTGTCGTCACCGATTGCATAAAACAGTTTTCTTTTAATTTACTTTTATTATTATATTATGCTTTATTCTCACTGAGGGGAAGTGGAACTCACCGCACGTGAAGTCAGCGTAAAGGCCGCTTTAGACGGTACAATTTCTCGTACGATCTCTCGTATGAAAGAATGTATACAATCCATAGTACGAGATTTCTCGTACGATAAATCATACAATATTGTATAGTGTTTTACACGGTACAATTTTGGATACGAGGGGATAATGATGAAACTGCTGGAGTTTATAGTTGTGACATCTCAAGCTTTTAGGGTAATTATGCCACAGATATTTGTGAAAGTATAGCCCATTTAAAAATAGAAAATAATTAAAATATTGATAACAATTAATCTTGACGCAATAGAAATTCAGTTAATTGTAATGTCAAATTCTTCTACCAAGAGAATCTAACTTCTACTAGGTTTCAGTGGTAACGAAAGTGTCGTAGTTTTACTTCTGTACTTCGATAAAGATATTTAATGTGGACACACAAAAACCGTTGAAAAATTTGCCGTCTTCGGTGATAAGTTCGGAGTCATATGTGTTTTGTTTTTACAATATTCCTGAGTTAACAAGATATGTGACATTACACAGCACTTCAAAAGTATATAAATCGCGATATATTAACTCATATTTATACATATGGGGGCAATTAGTAACACTGCGGTTAAACTACTTCTATCACAGAGCACTGGAAACGCCTCAAAATGATACGTTTTACATTCCTATAAGCATGAAATACTTGCAATATACACAAATGAGGAGTAATGCAGATTTTCTATGATTTATAGTCTCATTTCACACAAGGTATATAGGTGTGAATAGGATGGGTCAGCTGTCTTAACCCTTGAATAAAAATTAGTTCGTTCGATTAATCACCTAGCTCATGTATTGACTTGCACAGCTCTGGGTTGACGTCGACACTATACTTACATTATGTCTACTTCTGTAATTACTGTTCAATGTATTTCATTATTTCGGATGCACAGAGCGTATATGTTTATCAAAATAATTGGGGAGGAACATGATTGCAAAGATACCTGTATCGTCTACATTATTTCCCTTCATACTTATCATGATTGCAGCAGATTCGGTAATCTACGCACAAGAAAAACAATGAAAATCACCTTAACTGCATTGCACAATATATAGGAAAAACAGTAGCTATTAGATCACATCAGAACTTTGTCTTTATATTTTTAAACACATTTCTCACGTATTTAGTACCTTTTATGGTTATAAGAATCCAAAACGTAGCATTTTGAGGTACTGCCACTCCTCTATAGCAGAAGTAGCTGTACTGCAGTATCACCGACCTTTTTACACTTCCTTTAAAAACATTGTTTTATATCTGTAATAGTTTATTATGCCACTATGTATGTTAATTTCTGCATCAAGTAATAACATTAATGTGTTCTCTTTCTCTCGTAATCCATAACCAAACAGCCGAATAGGAAAGCACGCTATATTGCCAGTTTTGCCAGTAGGGGCGCTGTCATAGATTGTACGAAAAATCCGCTGAAAAATAGGACCGTTTCTATTTAGAGAACACATCGGAGATAGCATGAAAAATCGTACGATCTGCGCTTTACACGATCAAAGAATGTAACCGATGGGATTGTACGAGAAATTGGATCGTCTAAAGTAGCCTTAAGTCAGAAGGTGAATTCGAGAAAGCAATGACAACGCGTTTTGCTTCGTTTATTAAACGTTTCGATCAATATTAAGATCGTCCTCAGTAACTTAAAAAAAAAGTAGGAAAGGAGAAGGAAGGCAGAAGTATGTGCCTGCCACAGAACTCAAGAACGTGATAGGATGGAATAATTTAAGTAAAAGAAAGACGTACACTCGAAAAACATCTGAAGATTATAGGCGAAACGTTGAGGAATAAAACATACAGGGGGTTTATGAATTACACCGACAAACCTCTGGAAGTGATTCCTCACATCAAAATAAGACGAAAGTTGCTCTGACAAATTTCTGAAATGTGCATTGTTTCGGAGCTACAGGTTACCGAAAGCGTGGGGAAATTAACTTTGGAGTTTTATATTTTTATCACCACAAACAGTAAGCTGATGCGGCATAGTATCGTCAAAAACTTTAAACCTCCATTTGAAAATGCATACTTCAAAATTCCGCAATGAGCGCGCAAGGGATTCCACAAAGGAAGTAGGGGATTTCGGAATATTTCTGAAGTAGAGGTAGGTCGAACTGAACATAAATTAAATGACTTCCCATGTGAGTAAAGATGACATACGCAATCCCCAGCATCCAATCGAGCAATAATATTCAACCTCTTTGATAACAAATAAATAAAACGTTTACGAAATTATGAAATTTTTATTCCTGCTTGTTATGCAATCACGTATTTCTTTTAAAAAATCGTTCTGCATATGGACTCTACTTGAAATATCGACTTAGCGCAAACGAATGATTGTTTCTTGGTGGAAAACCGTCTCATTCATGTTCGCTTACGACAAATCTTTACTTCAGAGAATCTCTGGGAATCCCCTAATTTCTCTGGAATTTTGAAATTTGCATTTTTGGATAGTGCATATTTAAAGTTTTTGAGGTTACCATACCGCATCAGCTTTACTGTTCGTGGTGTTAGAAATATGAAGCTCTAAAGTTCATCTTCCCACGCTTTTGGCATCCTATAGCTCCGAAACTGTCCATTTCGAACATTTGTCAGAGAAACTTTCTTCTTGTTTTGATGTGAGGAATCACCTCCAGAAGCTTGTCGGTGTAGTTCATAAACACCCTGACCCTGTACATTGTGTATAATTTATGCTTCACTACAATTTGTTTACAATATATGATACCAAACTTTTTATATCAATTATCTTACATGCTTGAAACAGGTGTAAGTAAATACCTTTATGAAAGTATTCCGATACACAATATAAAATATTTTCAGATTGTGTTTCCATTACAAGATACGAAGTACAATATAATGTAACTTACGTAACAATTCTTGAGAATGGAAAATACAACTAATTTCCTACTAACTTTACAGTGAAACGAGTTTGCAACTAAGTAGGTGGAGAAAGATCTAATAAAGCCATTATTAAGTTAGCGAATTCGATCAATACCGTCAGATGGGGTTACGTGAATCACTTTCAAATTTTGGGGTTGACAGTAACAAATCTATTTCATATTTTTTGAAATTAACGCATGGGAAACTCCAGTCTACATAAACCATTATTATGGTGATACAAATACTGCTATATATTTTGCAAAAAATAAAAACTGTGTATCTCAAGTTACCCAGTGGGTTGGGGTAACTTTGAGACAGTAGCTAAATGATGTATTAAACAACATATTTTCGTTCATTGTGGCAAATGAAGTCAACCTGAGGAAACTTAATATACAGTAGATACTAAATTAGAGATTTTATTGGAAAATGTTGTACATATAATTAAGGAACCGAAGACCCTCCACGTAGAAGGTTATAAAACAATTGGAAAGACGTGCCTGCCTCATAAGATCTTCGAGAGGAAAATTTTCGCCAGAATAAACTCCAAAGATACCCGAGTTTCATCGTCGATGGCCGGGAGAACTTAAACATTATCAGCCGTGTTCAAAAACATTTTCTGGAGTGACTAGCGCTGTACTAACAAGTGACTAATAATGTTAAAAGATTGTTAATCACTCGTTTGTACAGCGCTAGTCACTTGAAAAAACGTTTCTGAATACGGCTGTATGAGTCCTGAGAGATTTTCTTATGAACTTAACAGCAACCTTCTCGTTTTTCATTCTTACCACTTAACTGAATTACAAAATACTTTCTGCTAACGTCATAAATCAGTTTGACGACGATTAAGAGAATCTTTCTTTTTATACATTGAAAGCGGGTGAAAATCATCATCATCTCTGCTGGTTTCTACGGAGAGATGAAAAGCAGATTTAGAATCGTGGAGAATCTGAATCTGAATGATAATCGGAAACGTGATACTGGTACCTGTAACGTTTCTGAATATTAGCTTTCTTCCCAAGGAAAGGATGCTTAGATGCCTACCCATTTCTTCTTGTCATAAGTTACTCCGTATCACGCAACTTTCTGTAAGGAACAGATGGCTACACTGTTAAAATGTTTGATCAGTTACGTCACCAACAAGTGGGATACGCTATGGACAATATTGTTACAATGGTACATAAGTGACTTCGCAACATCGTGTATAGTTAATCTGCCTACGAAAATCGATTCAACAATAGCCTTTTTCTGTTTTCATATAAACCTTAACTATAAAGTAATAATCTAACAAATCTCGTGAAGAGAAAACTGATATTTTCTTACCTGTTGGTGTGCAGCTAATACTCTCGTACATCAGACACAAAGAAATTAACATACCCGTGATATATTTCGCAAGTCGACGCGCTCGCATTATCAAACGATGGGAAAAACTAAAAGGATAGGTAATTTGGTGATGAGTAAGGTTGAGAGTGACTCGCAAAATATATCACGACTATATTTCTTTGTGTCTAATATACGAGAAAATTAGCTGCACACCAACAGATAAGAAAATGTAAAGTAATAGTTGGGTGAAAATTACTTAACGTCATCGCAGAAGCTTTGAAAAAGCACACTACACTGACGACAAGCATTGATGATCAACAGTCTAGTCACTACGCAATTTTAAAACTCGCATACGGTTTTGTCTCAAGTAACCCTATTTGACGGTACATTCAGCCATCTGAGTTGCAATTCAAATGGAGTGCTCTTAATTTGTCCCGAAGAACTCCAGTTAGCCCCCAGCCAGACGCGGTTGTGCCAATTTTACTGTGATATAATACTTACGCACGCTGGATCTTTGGATCTTTAATACACATACACCTCTGCCCTTATACTTTAATCATTCATCAATTTCCCTGAAGATGGGGTCACATTACCAAACCACTGATGTCTTACAGATGGAAAGCTAAGTTAGTTGAGTCACTCAACTAAGCATAGAAGTTTCCGTATTTTAACCTTACGTTCAACTAAAAACTCACGTCAATATAGTACTTACCGCTGGATCTGTTTTGATTTCAAAATGGTTATCACACAGATGACACTTCATTCTGAACTGGTAAACAGGTGTCGAATAATACATTCCTATTTTCTTCTTCTCGGCGTTATACCTTCAGAGAAAGAATTTACTATTAATACTATTGCTGAACGATTATGCACTAAACATCTTGAGAATAGGCACTAAAACTTCAAAAACAGGAACTAAAAATCACAAATAAAAAAGCAAATTCAATAAGAATGGAGAATAAACTTGGACAAATAATTCGTCAGTAAACAGAAAAAAAAAAAAAAAATCTTGAAACCTACTTCAATACACATGAAACATGCTTGGCTTGGAGGGCCTGGCACTTTCGGCAGAACACTAATGATGATGATGAAAACACTCTGAGACACACAGGATAAATGTAAGGAAATCGAAAGGCGTAACTAGTAGCAATAAAACCACAACAAACATCAAAACTAAACGAAGAGAAGAACTACAACAGGAATCTAGCTTTAAGTAGGTTATAAATCACAATATGAGTGCGAAAAAGAATAAAAGCAGAACGTGCATTATGCGGAAGAAAATCGAAAGCGCTTGAAATGTGGACATGGAGAAGAATGTAAAAACTCAGCTGGACAAAAAAAGTAATAAAAAAAATAAATAATAAAAATTCAAAAATCTGAATATGTTGAAGACCATAGATGAGACATTAACAATATTGGAATTTCAATTTTTATTTTCACGCCTTCAGGCAAATTTGGCTAAGGTCGAAGAGATGTTGGGAGAATTTGTGAAATGAAGAAAGTAAGGAAACTGAAACCCGAGAAAACCCACGCATACGGTGTTTGTTCACCACAAAGCTCACATGGCACGAAACGGAATCGAACTGAACTCCACGCACTAGAGGTGAGCGCTATACTACTGAGCCACTATAGCTCCGAACAATACTGGAGAGAAAAAACTGGTAGGACATTAGTTCCCAGAGATTTTATACTGTCAGAAGCTATGTACAGGGTCTGAAAGTACCTGTTCAGTGCCTGTGGTACATCCGTTGGTGCAAGTTTACTGCATGTACAGTATGTTCCATGCATGTTACTTATGCAGTTTTACATGCATAATTGTTTACTTTACAAACTTGTAACGAGTTCTAAACATGTGAACATACAGACACTTTTTACTTGCCTGCACAAATCAATACATAACCATCCACTAAACATAGCAACTGTGTTCCTGAAAAAGTAAAGGCGCCTTCCAGAGAGCGCACGCTAAAGCCGAAATCTTAAGAGTAGGGCAAAAATTATCTTCAATACATTTGAGGACAGCAAATTAGGTTAAGTTTACGTTTACAATATTTTCTTTACTAAGACTGTACTCAGAATGGATCTTTTTTCATAGCCAATCTATTATTATTAGTGAGGAACGAATGACAAATCGAAAAAAGTATACGATTGATGATTCTTTGTTTGGTGGGTAAGGACGCCCGTATAGTAGATGACCAAACAAAAAAATCATGCTTTCACCTCAGTATCTTGTACTAACAATGCGCAAGTATACACTTTATACCATAAGACATGGCTTTACTTTGTAACAGGAACGGTATAAGTGAAAACTATTCCTACACTCGCTAACGTATATCGTAGAGATAGGAATAAGAAAATTTAAGTCTTCCTAATTGCTTGAGAGTAAATATTAATACAAATTTTCACTTAGTATATTCCAAACTTCCTTACTGGTAGTCTCTGTTTGGTTATCCCGCAGTAATTTCTGAGGGGGGAAAAAAAGGGGAAAAAAAAAAAAAGAAACTAAAGAAAGATAGAATTTTGCGTCTCAGTAACTACTTAAGACAATTGTAATTACAGCTGGTAGGATATTAGGGTCAGACGCATATATACAGTGTCTTAATGAAACCAGTGTATATTTCGCACTTTCGTCGAAATCTTTGCTTATAAATCGAAGTGTGTAATATACGCGGGACTTTTCCTTACCACCATCGGTAAAAATATTCATGGTTATTCCTCGAATATAATGGATTATTTGTGTATGTAACAGCAAGGAGTTCTGAATGCAAACTGAAATTAGTTGAAATAATAACAAAATTGATTTTAAAAAAGAGGTTTTAGTGACTTTTCTAAGTAAAAAGCGACCTTGTCAGTACCACTATGAAGTCAGTAACGAGCTACTTATTTTACGTCACTCAACATAAAATAGAGTGTCTACCTAAATACCAAAATCAAAACTCTTGACCTTTTTATATTTTCTTAACCGTTTTCCTACTTTGTCATAACTTTTATTTTAAGTCACGGTTACCTAGGTAAAGCTGGAACTTGTTGACTAAAAATATCTTTAAAAAATAATGACAAACTTCTGCTAAATGACCAGTTAAGATGGGAACTGAAATTCTTTGCCAAGAGTTCTTTGTCTATTCATGCTTCAACCTTCATCCTGAATGGGGAATAGGCACATTACTAATTCAACATTTCTACAAATTTTGCGCACATCAAGAGAAGTGCAAATGAGAGTAAAAGCTTGTGATTAGGACTAATTAAGTACAGTAATTTGAAAAACATAGGATTTCTTTTCAAAAGGAAGGTTAGAAGGTAAGGGGATAAAAGAAGCCGTCCACAGATACGGCGTTTGTCAGTATTGCTTGGCAGGTGTAAACAAAAATGGCGCTCCCGGGCGGAAACAAGGTAGGTGCAATGTTGCCATAGTGTGTTGGGAAATGGAAAGCTGTTGCCAGATGCTAAATCAGAAGGATTTCTATGAACAACTGTATGTATGGTTGTGTATGGGAAATTGTGTGTGCAAATATGTTTTATTATTGTTGTTAAAAAATGCAATAAATAAAGAAAAGTTTAAAAAAAACGTCTTGTAGTTTTATTGCATTTTATTTATTATGTCAAACCATGATTTATTTAACATGCCTTGATCTAAATTTAGTGCACGTTCTATTTTGTGGATAAGGATGTTTTCATAAACCATTCGTTCTTTATGGGAATCTGATTTGTACTATATCTTGGCATCAGTTATTTCATGTGTGATAGTTTTAAGGTGGGATTATCATTCCTTTTGGCATCTCTGATGTGTTCCGTGACCCTGGTATTAAGGTTCCCTTTGGTCATTCCGATATACACGTCCTTGCACTGGCAAGTGATATGGTAAACTCCACCTGTGTTTTTTCGGAACATAGTAATTTTTAAACTGGGTGTGAATGTTTTTGGAGGTTTTAGGGCGGGTTTCAATTTATTTTTAATAAAAACTGTTTTCTGCCTATCGGTAACAGGTTGGTACAAAGGCAAACCTATCCCATGTTTTCTCCTCTTCAGTTTTCGTTTTCCTGCTTTTGTAGTGTTCGATTTTGCGCGCTGGTACCATTTAAACAGTGTGTGTGAATCACATTCGTTTTGTTGACCTATCCGTATTATGTAGTCAACTTCTGTGTTTAAATCTTTTTTGTTGTACAAAAGTTGAGGGCACGTAAAAAGAAATTAAGCCAAATGTTATATTTCATTTGTGGAGGATGGCCCGATTTAGCGTGTATATATTATTCTCCTGAGGTAGGTTTCCGATAAACTATTTATCGGAAATTTATTTATTCTCCTGAAATTTATTATTTTGTCTGTATATTTGTAAATCTAAGAAACTGATTTCCTAGTCTGTTTACTAGTGGCCCTGTAGTTGGAACGCCATTGGTTTCTAGTTCTTTTGTGAACTTAATGTTCTTGTTAATATTGTTGAGCTGTGTAAGGAATAATTCTATGTATGTGTTCCCTATAAAGAATTAACGTGTCGTCAACATACCGGTAATCCTGGTTGTTTTTAACTCCTGATTATTTAAAATTTCACATTCAAAATGATTAATGACTATATCTGATATTGTAGATATGTTTCCATCCATACCACCAAATCTATCAATTACGTGCACAGAAACATTTTTTTCGCAAAAATAAATACAAAGAATTTGAAATTCAAGAAACTATGCAATTACTCAGTTTTTATCTGCATAATAACGTGTTCCCATTTGAAGCTATATTATAAACAAAATACAGGGAAGTTCCTTGTCCCCTATATTATCAGATATAGTCATGAATCATTTTGAATTTGAAATTTTAAATAATCCGGGGTTAAAAACAATCAGGTATTATCGATATGTTGACGACACGTTAATTCTTTATAGGGAACACAAACAAATAGAATTATTCCTTACACAGCTCAACAATATTAACAAGAACATAAAGTGCACAAAAGAACTAGAAACCAATGGCATCATCAGTTTTCTAGATTTACAAATATACAGACAAAATAATAAATTTCAAACTACAATTTATCGGAAACCTACCTCAGGAGAACAATATATACACGTTAAATCGGGCCATCCTGCACAAATGAAATGTAACATTTGGCTTAACTTTTTTTTTACATGCCCTCAACCTTTGTACAACAAAAACGATTTAAACACAGAAGTTGATCACAGATTATATAATACGAATAGGTAAAAAAAAGGGATGATTCACACACACAGTTTCAATGGTATCAGCGTGCAAAATCGAAACACTATAAAAGCAGGAAAACGAAAACTGAAGAGGAGAAACTAACTAACTCTATGGCTTATGGAACTTGCAAGTTCATCGCTGCAGTAGCAAACGTTCACCATTGAATTCTATCCTGGGCAATATCAAGCCAGTTTTCATCACAAACACCTACTTCTCGAAGATCTCTTCTAATATTGTCCTCCCAACGACGTCTCGGTCTTCCCAATGGCCTCTTTCCCTCCGGTCTTCCAACCAGGATAGAATATAATCTTCGTTTTTCCCCCATCCGAGCTACATGGCCTGCCCACCTTAGTCGTCGCGATTTCATTATTTTTACAACATCTGGTGAATCGTACAGTCCATGGAGTTCTTCATTATGCAGTCTCCTCCACTATCCAGTCATCTCGTCCCGTATATCTTTCTCAAAACCTTATTTTCAAACACACGTAATTTATGTTCATCTGCTAGGGTCGTACTCCAACTTTCGCAACCGTAAAGTATTACCGGTAGAATAACCGTCCTGTATATTTTTAATTTCAATTTCCTTGATATTAATCGCGATGTTATAAGTTTTTGGACTGAATAGAAACATGCGTTCCCCGATACTAAGCGACTGTTTATTTCTTCCGTGACCTCATTTTTGCTTGTTACGTATGCTCCCAAATTGGTTTACTTTCTCTATGACCTCATCCCCAATTCTTATGTTTTTATTTCCTTCATTCCCTGTGTTTCGGCTTGTTATCATGTATTTTGTTTTATCTATGTTTACCTGTAGACCTATCTCATCATCGCACGCTTCTACTAAGACATCGGTGTTGTCTTAGTAGAGGAGAAAAAAAAGATAAAACATGGATAGGTTTGCCATTGTACCATACTGTAACCGATACGCTGAAAACAGTTTTTAATAAAAATAAGTTGAAACCCGCCCTAAAACCTCAAAAAACATTAAATAAAAATTTCACACAGTTTAAAAGTTACTATGTTCCAAAAAACACAGGTTGTGGAGTTTACCAGATCACTTACCAGTGCAAGGACGTATATATCGGAATAACCAAAAGGAACCTTAATACCAGGGTCACGAAACACATCAGAGATGTCAGAAAGAATGATAATCCCACATCCGGTCTCTCACGACACCTTAAAAACTACCGCACATGAAATAACCGATGCCAAGATATTGTACAAATCAGATTCCCATAAAGAACGAATGCTTTATGAAAGCATCCTTATCCACAAAAAACAACGTGCACTGAATTTAGATCAAGGAATGGTTTGACATAATAAATAAAATGCAATAAAACTACAAGACATTTTTTTAAAAAACTTTTCTTTATTTCATTTTTTTTAACGACGATAATAAAAAACATATTTATACACATAATTTCCCATACACAACCATCCATACAGTTGTTCATAGAAATCCTTCTGTTTTAACATCTGGCAATAGCTTTCCATTTCGCAACACACTATGGCAACATCGCACCTACCCTGTTTCGGCCCGGGAGCGCCATTTTTGTTTACACCTGCCAAGGAATACTGACAAAGGTCATATCTGCGGACGGCTTCTTTTATTCCCTTAACCTTTGAACCATCCTTTTGCACCCGAGGAAGCCAATGAATAATTTGGCGAAACTAATAAGTGTTTGCTTTTTTAATCGGCTTTCGGTTAGAAGATAGATGGCTGCGAGGATGATGTACCGTGTGAAAGGTAAGTATTTGTTGTTTTGAGTTAGTTTTTGTTCAGAACAAACCTCTTGTCCAGAATCCCAAATTAAGCAATGAATCAGTTTAATCACTACGAACTGTATGTTACCAATTTTTACAATTATGTCGGAACTTTTCAAGTCTTAAGGGATAACTATAACTAAAAATTATAAATAACTAATGAAGAAAAATTGCTACTAATACTAGTAACAAAGGAAAAACTTCATATTCCGAAGGTATATTATTCATCTTCAGTTGTAGAACAAAGTTAGGTACAAGCTTTTGATTGGCCATGTTTTGATTCTATATGCAGTACCAATCATTGTTCTACAACTGAAGATGAATATATCGTCGGAATATAAGGTTCTTTCGTTGTCATTAGGATAAAAAGCAATTTTCCTTCATTATTTTTTTTAATACCTGCCGTTTTGGCTTCCTTTAATTCTTTTTACTATACAAAAATGATTGATGGTGCAAATAAATGGACGGTAAAGAAAATGGAAAAGGTCGAAAGTGCAGAAAAGAACAGAACAACAGACGAAGGGAAATAAAATACAAAAGGAATCAACGAGAAAATGGAAGTAGACTGACTCTAGCTGGGTACTTCAGGGCTGCCCAGTCCGTGCTGCTAGTAGACCCCTATGTGGGGTAGAAATTTAAAAGAAAAAATGTAAATAAATTTCAAAAAGAAGCAATTAATCTGTTCATCATAGGAAAAATTCTCGACATTTTCTTGGCTTCTTGACCCTGTTAGGGAGTATGTCGTTAAGTAACAAATACGTTGTTTTTTCAGTTAATATCTTCAACTAAGACAAGACCGGATAAAACTGCAGCTGTAATGTTTTATTTGTTGCCATAAATGTTATATAATTTCAACAACTAACATTTAAATTTAGCACTAACTCCTTGCTTTTACGTATGTACAAAATTACTTGGTCTGAAGAGGAACTGTGATAAAAATTATATATGTGATGCTTATTTTGTACAAATTAAAAGTAGCTCCACAATAAATCTTTCCACTTTTCAAACATTTAAGATGAATCCTGGCCGGGGTATGGCGTCCATTTGTGATATTTTTTTAATGTTACAAAACGAACAAAAATTGATCGGTAAATTGTCTCATATTTGTATTTTTTTTCCGCAATATTCCAGAATAGTAGATGGGGTTACAATTTCTGAATAAACCATGGACTAAACAAGAGTAGAAATGACAGTTATCTACGTATGTTATTTTGTAATGTAGCTCCTTATTTTTCTATATTCAATTTAGTTTGTGAATAGAAATAAAAAATTAGTTTCTTTGTCGTACACGCAGTCACAGCATTTTTTAAAACTTATTTTGTAGTATAGAACATATAGAAGTATAGGACATATTTTGTTACATGATGAACGAAACAAGTTTAAAAAGCGAAAATATCAGAAGTCTAGCTTTTTGATACATAGGCATAGACAAACACAATAAATTTTGATTAATTTACTTCTTCAGTCATAATCTTGAATTGGCTCACATATTTGACTCAACTTTAAAACTTTTTTTTAAAAAAAATTACAAGCGATTTTGATTAATTAAGAATAAGTGATTTTAGTGACAGTATTATATAATTAGGGATGGCCATCAGTAAAAGAAAAAGGCTTTTGTTCGAAATAATGACCCAGTGCGATGCCAGTAGAAAGAAGCTGATTTCCGCACAATGACCCGCGAAAGTAAATTATTTGAGTTGATTAAAATACGCTGACAAGGCTTATACATTGCATTTTATTTCAAAAACCTCACAGTAAGCGTAACAACTACAGTGTTCTATCAACACATTCTTCCGACAAAAGACCAAGCTTTGTCGGCTCATTTTAATTAATTTAAGTTATGGATATAAGGCCTCAACATAGTGATTTCCCAATTATTTGCTATAGATTCACGTTAAAGTTAAAACATGGGCGCAAATGCGGAACAGAACATCACAAAGGTGTGCCCAACCCTTACAGAAAAATGGTATTTGCTGTTGAAGGTATTCAGCCGGAGGAACTTGTGCAACTCCTAATTGTAGTTGAGTAATAAGTAAAGATCTCGTTTGAAACCTTATGGATCGTACATTCCATATGATTGTGTAGCATTTATGCTCATTTGTAGAAGAAGTGCTCTTCCACTACCACGAAAATAATAAATACTTTATTATTTCAACATTTTCCGTAAGCTAGCAACAGTGTCAATCTCAAACAACGACCAACAATAGATAACCGAAATACGTGTCCGAAGCTTGAAAGCATATTTTTTGTCTTTGTTTAGTCTTGACATAGGTGTTGAAGAGTTAATGTCCTGCTCCCTACTCTTCCCTGTGGTCACATTTGGCAATGAAATTATCATATTTATTTTTCATACCCACACTACGATTAATTTCGTAGCGAGAAAAGCATGATTCACTTACCTTCGGTTGACCAGATGTTCCTTGTTAAATAAGTACACAATACCAAAAACACTATTTCCGATATTATTTTTGCGCAGCCAAATGTACGCATGATCAGTCAGTTTAAAAAGTGAGGGAATATGGGTAAAATGAAAACTTAGGAATAAGCAGTAAGTATCAACTGTGTATATCTAGCAGGTAAAAATGACGGCTGCTCACGTCAGAAGTAAGAAGAAAGTGTCGGATACTGTTTGATTGACTGCATCTGCCTTAGAATGAAACAAAAGAACTTATGTGAAAAACTTATTGTATATGTAAAAATTAAGCAAGGTTATGACTGTGAAGAGGGAGGCAAGGGGAAAAAATTAATTAAATCGAATTCTGGAATAATGATAAATGAAAAAGTGACAAGAAATGTATGAATGCAATGTATCTACTTTCATATGAAAGGAATAAAGGACATGCTGGTTGGTGTGTTTTATTTAAACAAAGGTAACAAAACTTATTTAACACTCCGTGATCCCCAGTTCCGTAAGTCAAAGAGTTAGTTAGTTATCATATACTATTCTTTCTTTTGCTGAGTCTTTCGTTTTTAATATTACTGTATCTGCAATACTAGAGTATGAGATATCTAAATGCTGAGAAAGACCTAACACGGAGTATCATTTTTCGCATCTCTGACATGTTCATTGACTTTGGTCTTAAGGTTTCTTTTGGTCATGCTTACATACCGTCTCCACATCGGCATGTAATTCGATATACACCACTGCCAATATCTCTCGGAACAAAATAACTTTTATGTTGGGTGAAACTTTTCTCTAACGTCTTCAGTGGTATAAATGCAGCACTGATATTGATATCTTTGTATACCTCTTTTAATTTATCTGTGCTGGGTTTCTGCAAGAGGATGCCTATTCAAGTTTTGAGTTTGTCCGGTGTCTCTTTAATGTAAATTTTATTGCGATGTATTTTGTTGTTTGTCTCAAGAGGATACTAAAATCTATATCATCCTTTAAGTTAGCCCGCACCAAACAGATATTAAATGTTGGCAAAAAGAATTTTGACTATATGTCATATTTCGTTTGTTATGAATGGCTTGAGTTTTTCTGTATACATTGTTCTTCTGAAGTCGATTTGCGATATATCCTAGTTTCGAATCTATTACTGAGTGATATGCAGTAGATCGTCGAATATCCGAACGTCCATAACCCGAACTTGTTAATTTAAATGTAGTAATATAAACACAGGACATTCCTTTTTACGAAACTAATAAACTTTAAACTTTGGTAAACTTTATTTTATATGGATCAGTCTTGTAACTTCTGACTTCGGCCCGTCACGATTCGACCCTATACACCTAGCTAAAATCCACAAACATCCGTGCTCCTGGCGGAACTCGAACCCGCAACCTTCGAGTCGTTGGCCTTAGACAGCACGGCTACCAGTCGGCTTTACGAAACTGACAACAATGATGGGAACAAATGTTCCATACTAGGAAAGTTATTGGAAGTATTGTGTAATGTCGTGTTGTGTTATGTTCAAACAACGAAACACTAGCGACTATAGACAATAAGGTATTGTATCATTTCTATTAACTGTTGTATTTTGTAGGTACTGTACTGCATTGTAATGGTAACATTATCTTAGAAAAAATATATATTTTGCGCACTCTGTGGCTTCTAGGTTCGGTAGTGCGAACAATCGATTATTCGAACTATAGCTGGTTCCAACTAGTTCGGATAATCGACGCTCTACTGTATTTGCAGATCTAAGAAATTTATGGTACCTTCAGAGTTATTATATTCTTTAGAGAAGTGGGCTCTGGGATAAATGTTATTGGGTTTAACTAAAAGTATATCTAATTGGGGTTCCATTTTTAACGAGGAACATCTGGTCATAATGGTAAGCGTACTTTATATTGCTTACACAAGAATTTAAATACATGTACCAAACGGGCACAAAAGTGGTACTTCACTAAGATAATGCTGAACTGGGAGTTTCCCGTAACGCAGTGTAAAGAATCACAATTAGTTAACTTGAGGATTGATATCTAATTAAACTACTATACCTACCTGACTCCCATTGCAATATGATTGCCACACCCATCGCACCAGATGTTGAACGGCATCTCAAAACGAATAATAAGAATTCCGAGGTGCAGCTTTCGCGCCCTCTCTCGCAAGGCGTGTGTTCCATGGTACTTGTTGATACCTCCCACAGCTGGGTTGTAGTCAGGGGGATAATACTTATTAGTTCCTTTTCTCTCGCCCTAAAAAAAAATTAAAAAGTCCAATGAATATTAAAGCAGTCACACACAATTTCTCACATATCAAAGCAGTCACACACCATTTTACATAAATAAGAACAAAAAACGCACTCACAGAAACTCCGATATTGTCACCAAATCGTTTAAGGCAGCTAATTTACATTAAGGGCTGACGGGGCATTTATACTCAAAGTCCTTCGGCAATTTTAGTTTCAGGATAAAAATAGGAAGCTAGGAACGAAGGCCTCTATTACAGGTACTATCCCCATATATTTTCAATGAAATTGCGAGAATGGAAAAATCTCACGATCTTAGATGTAAGAAAAATGGAATCTGCTTCGTTGAACTGGAGTTTTATTTTAAAGGCCTTTAATCAACTTTTGAGTCAGGGCGAATGGATCATGATGGTAGAATAAAATCCAATAATTACTACACGGTATACATAATGACTGGATTGCATGAATTTAGGTTGACATAGAACGTGTGATCAGCACTTTCCAAGTTGTTAGTGTTAGTTCGCTACAAACTGTATAACTGTTCACGATCATAAATATAATTATCATATTGAACGCTGGTATAACTAAAAGGAACCACAGGACCCCGAAGAAGGATTACAATTGTCGCTACGAAAATGCTGACAACGACTTGAAAAATAATCATATATGATTTATAGTTATGCAATAGAAATAGCTTGTGAACTCTGAGACAATTAGGCTGGGAAAGTAGCGGATAGGGGAGTTATATTTAGTAAAAAATGCACGTTGAATTAATATCGTAGGAAGAATGAAACCATGTCGAAATAAAATTATTACTATTATGAATGGCTGTTGAAACAACTGTTTTGTCTATGTTATCATCTCGTATTATTATATTACGTAAATTGAACTTCTTTATTACTATTATGCAAAATAATCCATGAGTATACTTTGGTCCTGGGCTATATTTTGCCCAGTTTACATTATATTGAAAACTATTTATTACTAAGAGTGACGCTGCTGAGGCCTTATTAAAGTCTAAAAATAAGAATGGAGCGAAAAGTAAGGCTCATTTTCAAGTCACTGGGGTACGTACATTTATTTGCTAATTTGTAATTTGTACTTGCTTTTTGCCCGACCCAAACCCGTCTTATGTCCTCGGCGAATGAGTGTTTTCGCTCGTTCCCTTATAGTCAAAGAGGTTTTGGTGTATAGCGGTTCGTAATATATAGGAATAGTAGAACTTCATGAATAAAGGCGATTAAATTTTGTGAGTGAAAATGTTTAAATATCGCGAGTACATGGCAAAATTTCGTTAGTAAAAGAGTATATTCCTCGAGTAACTAAAAATAAATAATTGTTTCCAATGTTATGCTAAAACTTTAGACTTGCACTAATGAATGTTAAAAACCTAGATAAAGTGTATTTATTTTGAAATAACAACCATCTGCTAATTCTGTTAATTATATATTAAATTTATTCAAGTTTTTTACATGCATCTTCCTTGCAAAAACAAGTATCAAAATTTTAACAAACACATGTACAATTATGAAGGAATTTATTTCTTAATCATCACCTGAATTTTCATACGTATAAGGAAAACAGCTCCAAATTTGTTGATCAATACACAAGAAAACTTTGGAAAAATCTCTATAAATCACTTGAAAATTTGCTTTGCTCTTTCTGACAGTGAGATTTCACGTGTTCGACTTGTTTTCACAAAGCCTTTCACCGTGAATACCGACAAACGCACACAATGAATGGCCTTGTGATAATGTGCGCGCTTGATGCTATCGTATGTTCCATAACTTTGCGAAATATGGCAAAATTTTACTTCCTATACTTCAGTGCAATCCCTCGAAGTTGGACACATGCGGTTCCTTCAAAAAGTGTCTTAGATAGAGGGGAAAAGGTTCCTATCAGTACCATAATACTGTCTCTACATATAAAACCTGTTACTTAGCTAAGTATTTTGAAACAAACACGTAATTACATATCGTATTTCAGTAGCTAGAAACCTGGACTTTACTACTACTACTACTACTGCTGCTACTACTAGTACTACAACAACTAATAATAATAATAGTGATAATAAAGTACATAATTAGCTACTTCATTTTTAAATGCAATTTCCTCAAGCGAAAATAAAACTAACATTTTTATCCAAAATTTACTTTCCTGTGCATTGGTAGCTTCCTGCTGAAATGTTTTAACTTTAAATTTAGCAACTAACATTTCATCTGCTTCTACAGAGTATAAAATACTAAACAGGGATAGTAGAAAGAAAAACAAAGAAGAAAGCCTAACAACTATTTTCTTGCCACGTTTGTTGTGATATGACGGAACTTCTGTTTATGGAGGTGAAATTGGCAATTGTTTGAATGTGGTTGAAATTAAGGGCATATGAATTACAGTAACTCTAAAGCAAGGCTAGTAAACAATAATATTGCTTTGTATGAACATGATGTGTAATATAAATAGATACCAAAAATACAAGAAATGTTTGCGTAAGTACTATACTTACATACCTACAAATGGAAACCAGACTGTATTTAGGTTACTTCTATCAGTGTTAAGGGACAGCTTGCTAGCTTTATGAAACACTTTCTTTCACGGATCTTTCTGTGTAAAGATTTTGAGTTGGAATGTTTAGTCTCATTCAAGTACCTGAAGAGCTACAAAACTGAACTAGAAAACTTGTCATTTCTAATATTTTATAATTTAGTTGCTCGTATTGTTTATTTACATACTAGTCCCCTTTGAATGATAAATTTTGCTTTGCGATCACAATTTTCCATTTGTTGATATTCGATACAGTACATTAGAAACATGAAATTCTACTAATTTTCTGCATCTTTTGATTTAACAACATGTATTCATTTTTATTTACTAAATTCTAAATATGCTTAGTTAACATAGGATACAGTTCCAGTGACAAGAACACAAACAGTAACAAACAACTGATCTTCCAATACAGGACTATTAAAAGTCAAATCGACAATAATTCCATTCCAATTCGATCCATTTTCTGAATTTTATCCACCTTATATCTGGTGTAGTAAAAAGTAATCCATTATTTTTGCATGACATTGAAGGCTTGACTTACCATAGTTAGAATGATCCGATTTAGGTCACATATGCGCCGATTTGTTCGATAACGTTGCCATTTGGAAGGTAATATAATGATGCCTCTCTCATAGAAGCCCTTGTCCCTATTGGCAAAAAATTGAGACAGTCGATTTTCACAAGCCTCTCTTGACGCGAATTTTGCACTAGCAAACGTGTTCGCCATGGACAGGAACAGATGGTAATCACTCGGTGCCAGGTCCGGACTATAAGGTGGATGCATAAGAACCTCCCAACCAAGCTCCCGGAGCTTCTGGCGAGTCACTATCGATGTGTGTGGCCTGGCGTTGTCCTGGTGGAACACAATGCCTCTCCTATTGGCCAAAGCTGGGCGCTTCTGCGCGATTGCTGCCTTCAGACGGTCCAATTGTTGACAGTATAGTTCTGAGTTAAGGGTTTGGCCGTAGGGGAGCAGCTCATAGTAGATAATTCCCTGCCAATCCCACCAAACACACAGCAAAACCTTCCTGGACGTCAATCCTGGCTTGGGCACCGTTTGCGCCGGCGCACCGCGCTTCGACCACGACCGTTTTCGCGTGACGTTGTCGTAAGTGATCCACTTTTCATCACCAGTCACCAACCGCTTCAGAAATGGGTCGCTTTTGTTGCGATTCAGCAGCGATTCGCAGATGGAAATTCGGTCCATGAGGTTTTTTTGCGTTAACTCGTGTGGCACCATACATCAGGCTTCTTTTTGTATCCAGCCTTATGTAAATGGTTCCACACGTTTTTTTGTGCAATGTTTAGCTCTTCTGCAATCGAAACAGTGCTTACATGACGGTCGGACGCGACAATGTCCATGATTTTATCGACATTTTCGACACGTGGCCTTCCAGTGCGTGGTACATCTTTGACGTCAAAATTACCGGCACGGAATCGACGAAACCAAAATTGCGCGTGATTGGCTGTTACAGTATCAGGACCATAAACACTATTCACATTTGCAGCCGCCTGGCTTGCGTTTTCGCCTTTATCGAAGAAAAACTGTAAAATATAGCGTATTTTCTCTTTGCTAGTGTCCATTTTGACGCGCGCTCACACAACACTGAGTCAACTCATCACAACTATCTGAACAGTGTTTGTAGTACGCAATCTCATCGTTTGAACGCCATCTCGTTGAACCCGATCGGACTTATACGAAGTGAGATACAGATCACTGAAGCCATCTATTGGCAAAATAATGGATTACTTTTTACTACACCAGATATTATGTGAATTTGTCAAAACGTTGATTTACATCCCTTCACAAACCACTCGAGGAGGTCATTTTTACCATACTAGACACATAATTTTATGTACTATCAGATTCATAGTAATTGCCCGATGGCATATTTTCTAACATTCGAGAAATTGTACAAAGTGGCAATACCAAACCATAATACTAAGGAGACTTAAAATAAACGATTCATACATTCTACTCATCACGTACTACTGATTCAGTGCTGACCGACCGTGTAAGATTTCGGTATACGAGATTGTTCAGCGGTCATATTCTAGGAATCTGAGTATACAAAGAAATCAATTGGATTTCTTCCGAAAAAAAAAAAAATGCAATACAGGGTGTCCAACTCAACGGGTTTCCCTGTACCTGAGCTATATTCCTTTTAAAAATGGATAACAATAATAATTATAATAATTTAGCTATCGTGGAGGCAAGATACAGTGGTCGGGAGAGGCCACATTTTAGTTGTGAATAGCACTGAATACTGGTCTCTGCATCCACTGTGCGTTGGATTCAAACAGCGTGATGAGATCCTACGTTAATAATAAGTCCCGTACTTGATTACAATCTCAATAATAATTATAAATAAAAATTGTAAAAACATGTATACAAACCACACTAGAAAAATTTAAAATCAGAACTGAAGTCTTCGTGATCTGAATAGCTTCAAACATGCTCAAAGTAAACTTTATCAGACATAATTTGAAATGTTGACTTACCATTGCGAAGTTTTCCTTTCGGTCTTCTTGTTTGTATCAAGGTTCAGTTCAGAAAATTATTTGTTTCTGAAAAGAAAAAGAAAATAACGATTATAGGATTACTCTTATAAACAAGTATACTGATAGATGTCTGACCGTAGCAACACATACACCAACAACTAAAAGTATACATAATCTATACGTTACTTTTATTTACTTATGTCAATTTTTACGTGCGAAAAGGTCCGTTAAATCTGCCATCTCTGGTGAAGTTCGTCACAGCAATGACGCCCCTCAGTCACCACTTTTTATGGAGAATATTACTGCCAGAGCCTATATTCTTGGTACAATCCGGCAATCGATTGAGAAAATACCGAAAAAACCTCGTCGAGGATGGCAGGGAATCGAACTCGCGCTATCTTTCCCCAATGTTTATCCGAAGACAGGGATAGTAATTACTCGACCACGAAACACAGGGTCATATGTTACATGGAGTGTCCCTACCAGAACCAAAGATGCCTAATGGCCATACATGAATTCAATTCAGGTTTATACATTTCATACAATATCACATGAAGACAAAGTCAGAAACGAATATTGAACAGTCAACTACAACCATGCAATACTGGCCGTGCACATTCTCTCAGCTAATTTGGCTGATAATTATTTGTCTATCGAATGGAAACAATTTTCTATATTTCCTTGTTACCGTTTTAAATTCCTCAATTGATCAGATCCTCGGGACGGGCGTAAGCCATAGTGCTGTTACCGCCCATACAATTCCTTATCTGATCAGATCCTATTCAAGTGTTTCTAGAGATTATTACACAACGGTTGGTCCCACGTATATAGAGTTTCTGAAAATGTGATATATGGTGTTGTCGAATTGGAAGATATCGGTTTCTGTACAAAATAATTAACTGTACTTGCCAAGAGCTCACAAGATCATTCAGTACATTAATCTGAACTCAATCAAATAATTTTATCAACAAAAAAGGTACTGAGGTTCTGCTGCGTAGTGTATAAAGACATTGTATCAGCAGCAGTTTTAATTTTCTGAACAATTACGACTTTAACTGTAATTTAAAGTCAAACCAAATCCCCTCACAATGTGAGCAGCACGGCTTACGAAACGATCGTCGGGTTCAAAATAAATAAATCACAATGAATATCAGAAAAGAGTTTTATTGGTAAAATTACCTGCATAGCTTATTTCGTCTGGTACTTGGTAACAATCTTATTACTGAAGTTCAATTTACCTTTGTAATAGCCATACGTTAACGCTGCAAAAGATAGTAACATACGTTAATAAGAGATGAAATTGTGTTGACTGAAAAATATAAGCTTAAGTATAATTTGCTTCTCATTTCCACTTCTTCATTTTACGTACCTCCTCCTTCTGTATCTCCTACCGTCTAGCGCACAAAACACACAACCAGAAAAAAGGAGATGAGGAAAGAGAAACAACGATACGAAAAGTAGATAACTACTGTGTCTGTTCTGGAAAAAAAAAAAAAAAAATAGAAGCAGACGACAGAAAAAAAACGGAATTAAAAGAGAAAAGGAACAAAACAAGAAAAAAGAAAAGGAAGGAGAAAAACGATGAAATATAATTTCGCGCCATAAAGCTAAAGAACATAAAAGAAGACTGGATGAATCACTATCTACGTGGACCTATCTCTTGAGTCGGTACATATACACTAGAAAGGTAAAAAATATCAATCCAAAAAAAGAAACAATGTATTCATGCTCGCGAGAGAGAAAAGAATACAACGGAGAAAGACAATGATCTAAAAATTTAGAGGAAAGCTGGAGTGATTGAAAGGCTGTCAAAATGATGCTGCCAGCGTTTCATCTTATAGGGTAAGAAAAGGTAATTTGGTGATATTTTTATATTAAATTACTGTTTTTATGAGGAAAATAACTTTTTTTTGTTAAACTAATTTATATATTGAAACCAGCCTTGTAGGAAGTGTTTACTAAGATAAAATAAACACACCGTAATTAAAAAAAAAAAAAACCTAAAGGGAAAGGTGATAATAGGTAGGTTATTTGGTGACATTCTGAATTATTAACAAGAACTTTTCCTAACCAAATGAACATGAAACAAATGTATTACTTAGACGATATTTTACAACAGTCGTCGCATATGAACATGGTTATGTTCTCGTCAATGTCTTGTACCTGACAATTTTCATAAAATGGTTGCACGATAAAGCTGCATTGAATCCAGTTTGGATCGTCATGCTTTTAACATCTTGTAAATACGAAAATCTACATTTCGAACACATCCAGGCACCATCATGATTGAAGAAGTGACATTTTTTTCGAAAGTCATGTGTTTTTCATAGTTTTAGATAAGGCTCACAGGTTTCATATTGACTGAAACACCATAAGCTCTGTGCTAAAACAATGATGAAATTTTAAACTTTTCTGTCCTTGAAAAAATATTACAGATCCTTGTGCACTGAATGACATACAGCGCATAAACATTAAAACACTTTCTATGGATTTCACGTAATATTAATGTACTCGTATTTAACAGCACATTTCTCTAAGATTTCTGACCACTGACTGATCTTTGTTACAGAGAGCAAGACATGGCACGTATATATATATATATATATATATATATAAACACAAGTAAAGCTCTCCCCGAATGGGGGAATATGGAGGTAATGCTCCACATATTCTCGACCTACAGTACGAAGTGGTCAGTCCCATGCTCAACCGCCTTTACCTTCCCAAGGTGCCCAGGATTATCAACGACACTTATGCACTCCATTTGATAGGAGGCTGAGTGCATCTCAGAACGCCAGGCATGGGAACACTGCGAGAAAGGTCTCCGGTCGGCCGATCCGTAGTCAGACGCGCTGCCGCCTGAGCCACGACGACTCCTACATACCACGGATAGTGGATTGAAAGTAAATGGCTCTCATGAAGGTTACTGTGCTAATACACAGACGTCGTGGTAATTTCGAAAGGGAACGGACTATTCGGTGACAGGTCTCGTAAAAATTACCACCTTTCCTTATCCTACAAACTACACATTACCAAGGATATTTTATCTCGTGTTTTATCCACAGTTTCCAACACTGCGGTGTAAGCTTTACTATGTTGTTTATCATCACTAGGGGATGGCAAATATCCAATAACACGACGCTGTTCCATTTAAAAATTCTAAATATTTATACCAGATTGGTAACAATGAAAATCCGGTGCCATCGTGTTCTCATGATATTCACCACGTTGTTAGAAACAAATTTACGGAAACGAAAGTTACATTCAATGCATCGTTTCTGATTTATTGAGAATTATTAATTTTCTTTCCACTGTATAGGTGTCGATTTTGGGCTCCAAGTTGGAAACGCTGTATCTACAAAACGAAAGGGAATTTTACCCATATTAATAGGAACAATTTTTCTTTTTTTCCATGTCAGGAATAACCTCCCGAAAGTAATATACTTAGTTCTGAATCACCCTATGTATACAGATATAAAACTCCACAGAGTAAAAGGTACGATAAAAATTATAGGAAGGAATGAAAAAGCCATTAACTTTACTTTTTTGTATGACAGTACATAACTGTAGAATCTTTAGGGGGAAAAGGTTTCTCTGACCATTCCATTCCCTCTTCTTGATATTTGATTATACTTAACACCATGTTTTTTTCTCGCTTGGGTTAACTTCCGAAGTTGGTCGTCTGTTTCCAGTAAAATTTTGAAAATTTACCGGGAAGAAATGGATAATTTACTCTTTTGTGTTGTTGATAATATATAAGGAGAGCGGAAGTCGTGTTTATTTTATTGTATTAGCGGTGATGAACATGGAACTATTTGGGAAGCAGAGGGAACTACTTGGCACAAGGTTACCGCATGGTTCGATTGTGAGCAAGTAACGAGCATTTATATTGTGAACAGGGACATTACCCTGGTTGAGAGTTAACAGTATTACAGCTAGTGAAACAATACTGTGATACTGAGAAAATTCTTTGAAACTGTGTGCAATCTATTGATTAATCTAACAACAAATTTCAGAACATGTGGTAAGCTTTCTTCCGACGAAAAGAACTGTGACGTATATTAGAACAAAAAGTGTAAAGATACATGACCGCACCTAACTTTACCTAACCTCCACGTTCCCATGGTCAGTAATTTAAGAGATCTACGAAAATGCAAGAAAGCAATTACGAACATAATTAATAATAATTATGAACATATGAAAATATATTTTGATAATATACATAACCACACGAAACTTTACCTAACCTCCACGTTCCCATGGTCAGTAATTTAAGAGATCTACGAAAATGCAAGAAAGCAATTATTAATAAATATGAAAATATATTTTGATAATATACATGACCGCACTATACCTTACCTAACCTCCACGTTCCCATGGTCACTAATTTAAGATAATGTACGAAAAATGCAAGAAAGCAATTATTAATAATAAATATAAATATCCCCACCCCGCGCAGTAACCGAACGAAACACAAAATCAGTGTACTGAACGTAAAAATTGATGGTTTTTAAATTTTCGTAGCTTTCATTAGGCGTTTAGTCGTAAACCAAGCGGACGACCAACTTCGGAGGAAATGCCTCTCGATTTGTAACATTACATAGAGATTTTTCTTAATTCTTCATATCTATAATAATCGAAATTTTCACAAAGACTCAGTTATAATCAAGAAAGATATGATTTTTTCTTCTGAAAGGTCAACTTGCCTCTTCAGCTTTGGAAATAGGAAAAAGTGACACCTTACCAAAATTTTAATTGGCTATAAATCAAAAATATAAGTTTATGTGGTTACCCATGTATATAAGAGGAATAAATGTGCCAACTTTCTTGATTAAAATCTTAAATGGTGAATGTCTAAATGTCAATTTTTAGATTGAATTGACATGGAATGACCCCAACGTGTATAACAACATTTAGTTTAAATCTAAATATTACTATTTTAGAATTCGTGAAATTAAAATAATGAAATTTATTCAAATTCTACTGAATAAAATTAAGTTTGGTCTATTCAAACTGACCAAAGTAACTGCTTAACTTACAATTTATAGGGAAAATACCTCAATGCGCCATTATGACTTGATAGGAGAGTAAGGTAACAACATTTCATTTCAATTAAGATAATTTACTTTATTTATAGTGGCCCGTCACTAATTTCTCTCGAATAATAGGAGGCCCATTACTGGTATTGCAGTCTCATTCTTGTTTCTTTAAAATTTATAGACAATAGTACTAATAATAATCATAATAGTAAACTACTAGTACTACTACTACTAATAAACTACTAATACTAATGGATTACTAAACTACTAGTACTAATACTAATAGAGGTAAATAGTAATCGGATAATAGTATAGGAAGAATATCAGGGTGGAAGTTACTTTCCTTTCTTGCCTTATAACTTAATTCAGTAATACTACGTAGCTGTAAGAGGCCCATTACTGGTACACTCATCATAGAGAGCTTATATATGGCTCTAGTAAAACCGATCGCTAATTAACTGTATACAGAATACCTATTACTAATTCAAGATGGATGAGTCTGTTTATGCAACTTACGGCATGTCCTTGTGATTTGTTAAAAATAGTGGTGGTGTCTTTTAATGTTCCTTATTTACCTTATTTCAATCTTCTATGGCAGACACTTTACTTTCTTTACGATGGCACTCCGCTTCTAAAGAATACGGCGGACTTGGCCTCCAGGGGCTACGAGTACGACAGACAGATGATCACGATCGTAATTTTCATAATTTCATTCATCAGTGCGCAGGAAATTAATCACTTTTTTGATGACTTTCTTTTTGTTCTCTTTCTTCTCAGAGCGGGTTCTTATTTTCAAAAACATATTATGATAATATGGCTTTGTATCCATCTTGAATAAAGAAAAAACAGCTTTCTCACAAGGCTGAATTCTTTATTAATATAAATATAATTTAAAACGCAATGTTACGTTTTAAGTTATATTTTGCGAAGGGTGTGTAGTCTGAGGAAGGAAGTGGTATACCGTTGCGTTTTAAATTACATTTTTATTATTAAAGAATTTAGCCTTGTCAGAAAGCTATGTTTTCCTTTTTTAAACAACGTATCAAAAATTTATTAGTTTTATTGAATTCCATTGTGTCGTGGATTGCAAAAATTGTTGGTGAAATTGTTGGTGTGGTTCGTTTGTTGAAGTATTAAAACTTAACAGAGTGACTACTAGTTGTTCCCTGCTCTGAGAAGATGGAGTGACACAAGTAGATTGTTTCAACTTTCAACTGGACTGGCATTTTTTTTTAATATCTCGAGACAGGGTAAATGAAATTCCTTGAAAACTTTTGCTTCTTTTCTTTTTACGGGGTTAAATGTGCTTTAAATGTTGTTACTTAATTATTTGGGATGCGTAGAATGCAAAATTTGTTATAAGGAATGATGTGAGTGCAAGGATACACATACGTCATTGTACATTGTGTCCTTGCACTCACCATTCGTTTTGTTTACTCATCTTTTGTTATATTGTTCTTTCTACGCATCAGGAACAAGGTTATCTTTGATTTGTGAGCAAAAATGTAAGTTAGGTTGTGTTAGCATTATAAATGAAGCAGAAATATTTTCCTAACATTCTACAATTTACCCATTCGGACCTGTGTTCTACAACCGCATCGGAAAGTTACAATTACATATCAGCTATATGACGTATTCTATGTGGTTACAACGTTGAAAGATGGGTTCAGTTTACTTTATGTACCGCAAGGAATGTAAAATTTACAGGAGAAAAGGAATATTTTGAAGTTGTGGGAAAGCGTGTGCACTAAAATTTAAGGTAATGCTGTATGCATAGAAGGTAAAAAGCAATAATGAGATGGAACTACTCCGAAGGTAGCATGGGTGGGGGATTGACGTCGTCTACACTTTTACATCGCGTATAATTAAAAAAAAAAAACACCTGACTTTTCTAACATAACTCATGTTATAAAATATAATAGTAAATGTGAGCCGCGTTAATCAATTGCATATTTGCGGCCAGTAGTATTCATCCAGAGGAGCCATGTTCGTGTGTTGATCAAGTCGAGAGTATATCTATCGAAAAAATAGTGACACAAGAGTTGTCGTAATATTTCTTGTATTGCTGGCCGTCGTAACGTGCTTTTTTATGGAGGTGCCTGCGATTATTATTGACAGGGTAATGAGTTGAATAGAGCGTATATATCGCCCAGTAGGTGGTGTAAGGTGCGGGCCATAAAGTAACATTTATCCGAGAGAATAATCGGAACGCGTATAACAGACTATGTAGTAAAAGGCAAAGCTATCCCCTGTGTGATATGCTCGCGCAGTGAACGGCGCATGGGGGATGTGGACATAACGCTCCCCATATTCTAGACCTCCGGTACGAAGTGAGGTGAGGTGGTCAGTTCCACGCTCGACCGCCTTTCCCTTCTCAAGGTGCCCAGGAATACCAGACTAGATAATGCCTGTAAGAATGGTATATACAATTAGCGGCTAAAATTTACTTACGCCCGCTATTGAACCATATACACATTTTAGAACACACTTTTTCTCGTAAATAATTATCACAGACACTTCTTTGCATACACAGTGACAACCAGGAATTCAAAAAGTAGTACGAAAAGCCATGTGTCACTATTATCTCGTTAAATACATTCTCGAGTTGTTCACCACAAAGTAGGAATATCAGTGGGGTCACTTCGTGTTACGAGTAACACGTATTTTGCTACAAAAATCACGGACAATGTGTCGAGCGAGCGAAAACAGGTTAGAAAATGCCAGCTTAGGTTCTTTCATTATACGCAATGGAGATCACCTTTATCATTTTTCCTATGTGCGTGTGCTCAACGTGTATGCAACTAAATAGGCCCTTGGTAAATTAGACACTACTATTTTCCGCTCTTATTTCGCACTTCCATGAATTGAAACTTCGGTAAATTTTGCGTTTTAACAATTCCACACACATTGAATAGATTACATTTCTCCTGTAAGCTTTCTATTTTTGAGTAGATAAAGTAAACTTAACCCCAATTAGATAATACAGTTAATTACCGTAGAATTGGGTGAATAACTAGACAGGGGTTAATAGCGAAAAAAAACAGGGTGTGTAAATGTACAGGGTGATCCATAATTATATCCTTATTTTTTCTGACGTATGAGTTTTGTCACTAATTACGCCACTGTGAGTTTTTTTTTTAAACTTGTAGAATGGACAGTGGTCCTTGGTATTTTAGTGTGCAGCCAGCGGAAGCACCAACGTTTGCAGACCATTTTGCAAAGTGTCCAGATCATGTGGTTTTCTGGCGTAAATTTTCTGTTTAAGGTACCATCACAGAAAAAAATCCAACGCGGTTAAGTCTAGGCTTCTTGCCGGTCACTCACCATTTTCTGCGACGCTCGATAACCCGGCCTGGAAAAGCATTGTCAAGTTGCTAGGCTCGGTTGGTAGGTTTTATGTTGACGCAAGTATTGACGCTGTTGTTTTCTAAGAACATGGCTTTTTCGTTTGAAATGAACCAAATGAACTGGACAACACGGAACTGGTTCAGTTGTAGGAACGGATTTGGGCTGGCCTCACTATGAGACAATAGCATTAGGACGTCATCCAAAGTAGTGTAGTCCAAGCCTGGTTTGTAGGAAACCATGTTCAAACTTGCCCATGGTCAGATTGGCGTAGGAAGAAATATATATTTTCGGAAATTAAAGATTTGGGTAAGGTCAATATCATTACAATGGGAAGGATATCATTTCATCTATTTAGACATCTAAGCAGGACATGGCTATAGGAGCAGCAGTGCACGACCCCGAAAACAAATATAAAAAGAATAATCCGCTTAAGAGAGTTTTAAATGATCAGAAACAACAATTCTATTATTAACAGATTTACAAGCCGCAATTAAAGCTTTAAAAACCTCAGAGAATAAACTCCATAAATTTTCTTTGTATGTTGTTACGTTGTATACCTATGTATCTCATACTAGGCATGGGAACTTCGGTTCATTAAACTGTTCCGAAGCACGCGACACAGAGCAGCGAGATGCTTCGAAGCACTGTTTCGAAATACGAAGCTTCTGATTCTTCCCAAGGTGGATGAAGCTGTGTTGGCGCACGAATCCACGGCACATCTGCTTCACTGCTTCTGAAGAAGATTTGAAACACTGATTCGCGATCGTTTCGAAGCACAGACGAAACACGATGAATTGCTATGCTATACTACGCGTTTTGTAAATGAAGAATTTAAGAAGATTGAGTAAATAGTAGAACTATGTGCTTATTGGGATGGTAGATAAAGCATGAACATGAATGGATAACTTTCGAGTAAGATATATTTTCATTATCAGCTGCACATAAAAGCATGCACGACGACGCACAGGAATTTTACGAGTGTTGCGAACTCATATCACTTTCCTGGCGGGGCACAGCTTAAGAAGGTATAAAAAATTGCTATTGCTATTCTTCCTTTCCTAATACTTTCTATATATGCATGTATTTGAAACTGATTGTGCGTGTTTAAAACCACTTCTAATGGGAAGAGAAAAAGGGTTTGATCTGAATAACCAAAATTTCATCTTCGGTTATAAAATGGTACGAACGGATCATTTTTTCATCATTACACACCGAAATTTTTTAATTTTATTTATGACCTTTAGGCATTCAAGGCTTAGGTCAGGTTAGGGAAGGATGAGGGTAGGTGTCGGCCAGGGCGTAAGTTGAAGGTACCATCCCGGCATATGCCTGTTGTGACAGGAAAAACCTGTCAGGATGGTCGGACGTTAAGCCACGGCCGCTCGGTACACCGACCTCCTATTGATATTTCAATGACATTCCGCTGAAATTATTTATAGTACATTCCTATACAGATTTAAACGTTACTTATGCAGTGGGATTCGCCTAATGTAGAGGCCAGCACACTTCCGCTGAGTCACCTCTTCATTATTCAGGCATTATTTGAGTATTGTTACTGAGGAGTATTAAAATAAATACAAGACATTTCCCACTCAGCTCTCGTGGCCCACACGGTAACGTTGCGAATTTCGGATTAGTAATGGGCCGCGGCGATCACCCCTGAGGTTTTCCAGTTTCACAGAATGAATGCCGGGATGGTGCCTCAAAGTCCTGCAAGATACCTAACCCATCTCAGCCTGAGCCAAAGATCACAGAAGGTCATAAGTAAAAAAGGACACTTCTTTCGCGGGAGGAATTGAATGTCTTATAAAGAAATTGCTGGCACGCAAATCGACAAGCATAAATCAAAATATTTTAACAAGATAAATATAAATTCCATTGAGAGATTTTAATATGGTTTATTTCCATTGAGAGATTTTAATATGATTTATACACTTCCTTGGTTCTTTGTATACACGTCGTTTGTGGCTGAAAGTTACTCAATAAATCAAACTGCACCTAAGATCAAAATATTTGAACCCTAAGATTACTATAGCGGATCTTGATACTGCACAAGGTTTTGTTTTCGCCTCCCTAATTTTTTGAGTCTGGACTCTGAAGAGTACATGAAACCAATTCCTATGTGATGAAACGGTCAATTTTTTCCTCCCTTTTCCCCTTCAGTGGTTGAGTGAAAAATTGCTACCATATGGATCTTGTCGTGGACTGTTTGAAACTGGAGAAGAGCCGAAATTCACAAGAGGTGACAACAGAATGTCTCCTCTGCCTACGAACCTCACCCCACCCTCCCTAGCTCCAACTATATACTTGGCAGCAAGATATGAACTAAACGAAGATGAAACACGACTCGAGTGTATCGAAACATTTCAACCCATAGGACGAAGCAGTGGTTGTGAGTATCGGCTCCGTGCGTCGGTCGCTGCTTCGCATGACACCCAAAGATTCGGAACACTTGGCTTGTCGTGCTTCGAAGCAGTCGGTCAGTTACGTGAGTCGAAACAGTGAAGCAGTAGCCAACTCTATCTCATACTAACAACAACGACGACGAACAATACATATCACATTCACCAAGGAACGCAATTTGTCAATTGGTAACAATATAACCGAGCACTTAGCTCGAAACTCGGTGAATAACAACAAAACACCAACATTAAGCAACATTGGATGGATCTTAAAGAAAGAAAGAAAAAAAAAAAAGCGGTTAGAATGGATCGCGCGAACTCCACACATACAATCGGAAAAACATATCTGATATAAATGTTAATGTGTTATCCCTTTGGTATTTGAAGACAAAAGCAGAAAGAAAAGTAATAGTCCTATTGAACAGGATCAAAACATACAACCAAAGCGCACTTACATAGTATTAAAATTATAGAAACTCCATATTGTGATTGTACAGTCGATCAAACAATAGATCTAAATCTTATTTTATTTCAAAGTCCCAAATGCAATAAACTCAGGAAAACACTATGTTGAAAAAAGTTGTTCATATTGTGTTAAAATCAATTATCCACTCAGTACCCCAACAGTGATATTAGGATGTTTATTATTAAATTTCTTATGAAGAAATAACATACAATTCTGAAACTATGAAAAAGAAAGCTCGCAGATTCGAACTCTTGTAAGTAACGAGATCAATTGCTCGAAAAATAATGAAACCCTTACAAGATAATAGTACATATTTTACAGAAGAAAGACGTAATAAAACAGCAAAGAAATGCTACAAACAATACTATTGTATTAACGAAAAGCTGTATTAATGCATAGATTCATAAAACACACACAGAAGAGAAAAATAAATGCAGAAATTTCAGGTAGCAAGAGTATTACACCACTTTAGTTTATAGTATTAAATTCTCTGTAGTTTTAAACGCTATTTTTCAGAAAAGTTTATTTGAATTGTTACTTTCAACTATGCTTGCTTATTTTCTAGGTGCCAGGAGATGGGAGGGCCATGAGCAGTGGATTGGCTCCAAGTAGAAGCACTGTTTACGTCGCTAATTTGCCGTTCTCTCTTACCAACAATGATCTGCATAAAATATTTGAGAAGTTCGGCAAAGTTGTGAGGTAAGGTTATTGATGTATGAGTTTGTAATGATAGTATTATGTTCGAATGGTAGGAATAAGTCACTTCTAGGATTTTTTAAAACTAATTACATCATCGTTGTTAATACTCTGAGTAGTGTGGAAGATCCTGTAAACTAAACTCATCCCTTTCCTTTTATTCTGGTTTTTCGCTTTGCTTTTTGTCTTAGTGAATGATTTATCTTCCGTAATACTGTCTAGAAGTTGTGTCTGACTTCCTCTTTTTCCATGAACCATTCTGTACCTTCAGTTGTATCCTTCGATATACGAAGTACAGTCAATAAGTTAGGAGAAATTATGTGTGAATATCACATGTCTACTGTAATGCGTAGGTGACACATGGATGTGTAATGCGTACTGTGTAACCTAATTATTGCTAATTAGGCCGTGTCGAGCGGTCTAGATATTTCAGAAGCGGTGTGGTAATCGTATCACTACTTAACCCTTGATAAGTCACAAATCTTCCAGGAATGTTGTAATCAAAATCAGGTTCGTAGAATTTTAAGAATAGGTATTATTGACGAAAAAAAGAACAGTCAAATTAAGATAGAAGGATTGCCACCAATTCGCAATTACTCTGAAGATGAGTTCTATTTGTACACTGCTTAATTTCGTTGATAATTACACGCTGTAATCGGTTTGCTGCCACCAGTTCTTAATGAAGAACAAAATATGCACTCGTCAGAGAAGTAAGTTGTATGTTAGCCTTCTTTTAATTTAGAGAAGTCCAAAGATGTCTCTCAAAATAGACGAAGAATCTAGCTCGAAATGAATTATTTCACTGAGTTCAAAAAATAAAACAAAGACGAAATTAAGTTTACCAGAAACTGTTGTTAAAACCTAGTTACTCAAATTAAATAGAGCTACTGCTTCAGAAGAGAGAAGACGAAGTAACGCGGAACTGATGTTGTTATACTTTTTACGCACTGATCATACTGTACTGTTTGATCACATTCTATATAATCTCTGACGTTTTCTAAGTCTCTTTTATTCATCCAGGCTTGGGGAAGAAGGAGGAACTTTTGATAATACAAGTTCACACCTTCTTTTATAAAAATGCAATCTTTGAGGCTTCTCATTGGTATACTTAAGTACATAACCAATGAGAAGGTGATTCGGAGCCTTAGTACCAATTACATTACAATCTTACATGTTGGACTTTACATAACATAGAAGATTAATTAGCCAGTAGGAAAGCAACATACAAAAATTATATGTTACAGCACCCCTTACGACAGGATGCGAATTGGCTGGTTTTGATATTGTACAAACTATTTAACTTGCACTGCAACACCTCTGGGTACAATAAAAAGTTATGCCTTTTTATAATTGTGAAGTTGGTAGATATAATTAATAGCTTCCTCCAGATAGAAAGATGGCATCGTTCACATACACAGTATATTTAGGTCGACACGTGGTGCACTCTTAATCTTATGCAGAATAATATATGATACACAGTTTCCGTAGATATATATTTAAGAACAAGAATAGAATATCGATAGTTGTTTGATAAGAGGAACTTATAGCTGAATTACATTACCAGGGACTATCTGACAACCTCTTAACCTAAACGGGCGAGAGTTCACTTCTGGAAGCTCTATTATCTACACATGTGTGACTGAGCTCGTCCTTGGAGTTATCGTAAGATGACAACATAAATTTATTGAGTTTTAACTCAGGACCTGTATGCGACAATAGAGAAGTTACGATGCTAAAGGTTTATCTCAATACATCTTGTTTGCGTAGTTCAATTACTCTTATGGGTATTGTCTAGGCTTTTCTTTAATTATATTTACCGTTCTGAACTACAATTCTCAGAAAGAGTTCTGAACTGCTTGGGTGTTCGAGCAGTTGAAGGAGATCTCAGTATCAACTGATATCTCGTTTCCATGAACAATCAAAAAGAAGAGAGCGGGGAGTTTCTCTCTTAACTTCATACCTTTCATATAACTATGAAATAATAACAGTAAAAGTATTTTGCAGGAAAAATTGGCGTACTGTGAATATCGAATATATACTACTAATGGAGCAGCCTAAGGAGGGAGCATATGTTGGTTAGAACATCGTGTAGGCAAGCTCAGTCAAGCGTGGCCTTCGCGAGGAGTTCGGCAGTAGAAAAGAATATACTGATAATAGCAGACGTGCTTTCACAGTTTCAGAACATTCAACGCGAGAAACATGGTCGCTATCGATATGCCACAGTTGGAGCAACGTGCCAATGTTGTGTATTAAATTGACCAAGACAGTAGCAGAAACAGTTCGGATGATGGCAACAAGAGTATCAAGCGAAATGCTTGTCACAAGCACGCATCTGCGACTCTTATCAAACAGGAACAAGAATCTTTGGGAAACGATTAGTGTGTAAGTAGCTTTATAGCGGTACGAGGAAAGGACATCATTAGCCATGTGCGTGCGATTATTTGTCAGGATCGTCGCCTTAGTGTTCACCAAATGGCGAAACAAGTTGAAATTGTTAAATGGAACTTGTTACATGATACCCCATAATGATTTGAACGTGCGATGTGTGTGTCTGGTCACATGGTTCCTAAGAAACTCAATAGAACAAGAGGAGAGAACAGTCATCGCTGGTGACCTTATCCACACTGTAGTGTAGATGTAGAGAATCATTACAGGAGATGAGTTCTTGTGTTACTTCTACGATCCCCAAACTAAGCGCCAGTCAGCATATTGGAAGTCATGAAAGAAACAAACAGTCTGCCCAGACATATCAAACCACAAGGTGATAGTGATGGTATTTTTTATTCGCGAATTCATTACACAAGGACAAACCGTCAATTAAACTGTGTACAGGGACATTCACGACCGACCGAGGGACGCTGTCCGCTGCAAATGCCCTGCATTGTGGAGAGAGAACACAGATTCTGCATTACGATTGTGTTCCCGCGCACAAGAATAAAACCAACAGATCAGTAACTAAATATATATATATATAAATAAATCACAGCCATATTCAATCCACTAGTGGATGAGGCCTCTCCCCGAAG